>VZTI01001185.1:432021-618366 GCA_013397865.1 Struthidea cinerea | reverse complement strand
AGGCGGCGGCGGCACTCGGGAGAAGGGGAGGGAGGTGGCAGGGCCAGGGGGGCCGGCGGGGAGGGAGGGGGGGCATGGCTGCTCGGCTCCTCCTCTGTCTGACGGGACCCTCCCCACGGGGGCTGGGTGCTATAGAGGGCCTGCTGCCCCGCACCGCGAGAGTAAAGCGGCCTAAGGCTGAGCAGTGGGGTCGGTGCGGTGGTGCGGCTCCGAGGCCTGGAGCCTGAGCGGTTTCCTTTAGGGCCTTGTGGCCTCTATTGCTCCGACTCTGACTGCAAAGCGAGGGCAGTCACTTCTGCCCTTCTGCTAAAGTTAGTGGGAGGAAGACAAGTCACAAAATCAGTTAGGTTGGAAAAGGTTTTTGACATGATCAAGTCCAACCTGTGAACCAACACCTCTGTCAATTAGACCAGGGCACTGAGTGCCACATCCAGTCTTTCCTTAAACACCTCTAGGGACGGTGACACTATGACCTCCCTGAGCAGCCCATTCCAATATCTAATAACCCTTTCTGTGAAGAATTTCTTCCAAATGTCCATCCTAAACCTCCCCTGGCACATCTTAAGGCTATGGACAAGTGGCAGAAAAGAGTTATGGAGACCGTGTTTTATGAAAGGGCTTGACTTTGCTGAGGTGGTGTGTGTTTGTTTCCTACCCGTGAGAAATGTGTGATTGTGGCTTCAAAGGCCTGTACTGACATTTATTTTGGAAAGCTCAACATCCGTGATAGTCTGTTACTGTGTATTTTAACACTGAATATAGCCATTTTGCTTATAAGTCTCAATTGCATGGATTACAGTATAGATGTAATGGAGCTGACTAATCCAAGGATGCCATAGTTTTAGTAAGAATAGTGACAGGCCCTCTGGAAATCATGGATCAAAAGTGTAAATTGCCATAGAGGGAAGACTTTGAAATCGAAAAAATCCAGCGTATCTTACTCAAGTTATTTGGCTGAAAGTGCCCTCCAGCAGAATTAATTTTAAGCTTATCTGGAGAGCACTTGGAATAAAAGGTACTGAAACCTCAAATTGTGTGTAGATTGAGTGCATTGTGTATTTCAGCTTGATGCATTTGAGACTCTCTGTGATAAAATAACACAATATAAAGGCTTGTGTTAGAGTTACATACTGTGGTCTTCATCCAAGTAAGACCACAAGACCACCTTAGTGTCCATATACAACTGTTTTGCCAAGTAGAGAGAGAATGTATTGCATATGATGTGTTGGCCTACAACAAATATGCAAGTGGACTCTAAAGTTATGGTAATTTTTAAATTTGTTTTAGAACTGAGGAAGTCAGCATATTGAATTCCAGATTGCCTGATGACTCACCTGATTTTCTAGTGTACATTTTTCCCTATGTATTTATGCCTATGTGTGGCACCTTTTAGTGTCACGGTCTATTTTAGACATGTAAATGACATATGAGGTTTCATGGGTTTTGTATTGGTAAGTAAATTCGTTTATTTGTGTATGCATTGGAGAGTCTTTGATAATTCTCAGCAGCAAAAAAAATCCAGTAGAGGAATGCTGGAAATTTCCTGATGTGTGGAATAAAAATAAAAAAAAATTGTCAGGTGTCGTCGTGTTAGAAATCTGGAGATGATGTATTGGTGGAGGACAAAGTATTTTTCTTCTGCTGACTTCTTACTGCTGAGAAGATGGACTTGGGAAGACTCTCTGGGAATAGTGGAAGCATGTTAGGGTGAGGGTTGTAACTGTGGGAGATGATTGCAGTGCTTTATGCAATTCTTAACGGTGCTGGCATTTGTTTTTACAGTAGTGATGCCACTTTAGTATTGGCATGTAGGTAATTGCTCCTTTCAGGGGTATTCTGAAGTTTGAAATATATCTGAAGTGCCCTGAAGGTAAAACATAAAATTGTTACTAATTGTTTCTTGTCTTTTAGCCTGAAAACTGGATTCTTAAAGTGGAAACCAGATTATGACAGTGCAGCTACTGAATATGGGAAGGCAGGTATGTGTGGCTGTAAATATGGCCATATATATTTCATAGTTTCAAAGTATTTATTAAGCTTAGTCCCTGATAATGTTTTACATATTTTTATTATGTTGTTGTGTAAGTAAAATTGTTGTGAAGACTAAACCTAAGATGAAACAACAAAAAAATCCTCTTGGTAGCACTGTAAAGTAAATTTCATGTTGTACTTGGAGATCTGGAACAGTTTTCAAAACCATTTTTTTTTCAAGCTTACAACTTCTATTTTTTATATTGCTATATGTGACACAAATAAAGCTTTCTTTCCTTCTTCCACCTTGTCCGCCCCCAAATCCTATGACTTTATCTGCCAAACAACAGATGTTCAAGCTGGTTTTAAAATTTTGCTTTATCATCATCTTATGAAATAAGTCCTGTCAAAGACTGTCTTAATAAGGTGAAATGCTGCCAGGTTGGTTTGTGTTTTTTCAGGCATAGTAAGGTCTCTTTCCTTCCTTTTTCCACTGCCAAGTGACACACTGAATATGAAACCCTTACTAGTCAATTTCTTTTTGTTCTTAAGCATTTTCTTCTTTCTCATAGTACTAATTTGTCATGGTCTCTTGGCTTCTTACTGTAGGCATTCCTACTTATTCATTTAAGACTGAATAAAAAATACAAACTTGGAAGAACAACTGAAGCATTTATAAATTGAAATTTATTTTAAATCTTACTTTAATATTTTATCAGTTAAATGAGATAGAAATACATATTTGTACCCTGAAGTGGTTCTGCTGATGAAGTTACAGGTATGCTTTGTTGGTGGCACACTTCTGTTCCTACTGTACTGATTTTGTATTAACCTCTAATGATTAAAATTATATAAATATGCATTCCTCCATTTCTGTAATTAAAATACAGAATGAGTGAGTTTCAAAGTCCAGCTGAACACATTGAGAGCTATGCATGATATTGTGGCGGTATGAAAGTGGTGTTGACAATAAATGTCTTTAATGGCAACTACGTAACTAATGAAACAAGGAAAACCGTCTGGGATTTTTGGGAAGACCTTGGTAAACTGTAACCATTCATTTAAAGAGCCTGTTTGCATCTTTAGGTAGCTAAACTCTTGAGCAGTGCTGGCAAAAAGAAGACAATGTCAAGTTATAAATAAAAACTCTTATTTGTTTTCTTACAGCTGTTGCTTTTAAGAATGCCAAGCAGTTTGACCAGGCAAGGGAAGCCTGTTTACGGGAAGCTGAGGCACATGAGAACAATAAAGCGTATCTTTTCATTGACTGAAATTCTTTCTTTCCAAGAAGCTGACTAGTTGCTACTTAGGTTGGAGTAATGGGGGTTGGTAGCAGGTTATTGAATAGATTTGCACATTTTGTCAGTGTAACAGAATTGCTTTTTAAAGGACTGTTCCTGTGTTGTCTGAGTGGGAAAACTAAAGAACTCTTGGTTAGAAAATCAGTGCTGTCCCCAATAACAGCTGACAGGTGCCTGAGGTATCTAGGTACTGCTTCAGAAATGTAATTGTTTTTTAATTACCTACAAATGCATAGTATAAACTAAATGAAGCTCTGACATTATTACAGTATTTGTAGTACTATTTAATACGCAGGAACATATTTTATATAAATGTGCTTTTTAGAACTTTATATGCAGCTATGCATTGGTATGTTGCATTTATTCTGTCCTTAGAATTATTTATTTTTGACAGCTTGCCTGCAGTTGCAGTAGGTTCGATTTGCCTTTATGGGGTTCCTTGCTTTGAAATTAGTAGTTGTGTAAGATTTTGTACATTAATATTTTTCCTGCATTGTATTTTTGTGGCTTTTGTCCTTGACTTTGACAATTTTATGTCCAGTCTCTTTCACGCTGCCAAGTAAGTACAGAAGTGCTAAGTAATTTGAAACTGATTTTTTAACATGCAGTACAAGCATGAACTGTCATTTTGATCTCGATATAGTAAGTGTTCTGATTCAAGTAATTTTACTGCTTCAAAATTAGTTCAGTGGAAGTGTGAGCTAGGAAATCTGAAAACCTGCAATGGCCACCTGAAGAAATTATGATATTGGCATTCTTCAGCACCTTTTAAAAGCAAATATATTTTCTTAGATTAAGTTCTCATAATTTTGAAATTCTACACTGGTGAGTTTATTAAAAATTTTAATTACAGAGTACTTCAGAGATGACAATAATCCAAATATTGCCTGGGGATCAGGTTAGAACAGATTTTTACTGCGGAGTGTGGTTGAATTTTGTTGAAGATAAAGTTACATGTGTGCTGTGTCATTAAACATCCACTTGAAACATCCTCAAAACATTAAATATTGACAGTGAAGATGTTAGATAGTCAATGCATGTTAACTTTTGCTGCATAACTACAGCTTGTTGTAATACACCATCTCTAACCAAATTGTACTTTTTTTTCTCTGCAGAGCTTATGAACAAGCTGGCATGATGCTAAAGGTATTGTCATTTACTAGTTTTTTATTTTTAAGTTCTATTTTATAGTGATGAGTATTGTGCACTGGACCATTTTATAAATATATGTAAGCAAATTGCATATTCAAGTGAAATTTTTTTTGTTGACTCATAGTCCCCACCAATATCTTCAGTAGATTAGGAAAGCAGCATTTTTATTGGGGGAGGGAAAATAGTTTTCCTTTTGTAGAAGGAAAGAAGAGTGCTTTGTGTCAGAGGGTAACAGAAGAGTGGTGCTGCTTTTGCTCTAAACTACGACGAATTCATGACTGACACAGAAGTTTAATACTTAGAAGTGAATTTTATGGCATTGGTGGTCAACTTCCACTAGCTCTACAAGTTTGAAAATAAAAATTATAATCTTAATAACTAAGGTGTTGCGACTTGCTTTGATTTGTGTCCTTACATATAAGCTCCTTTCCTGACAACAGTGTTCCTGTGACTGTTGCCTTGTAGGAGATGCAGAGGCTCCCTGAAGCGGTTCAGCTGATCGAGAAAGCCAGTATGATGTACCTGGAGAATGGCACACCAGACACAGCAGCCATTGCACTGGAACGGGCTGGAAAGTGAGTCTTGAGTTATTGGTGGCTAGAATCTGTGCAGGGCATGGGTATGTCTATGGTTTTCTTTTATGTCTTTTTGATGCTTTTAGGTAAAAAATATTTTCCTTTCATCTCAAGAGAAAGTATTGATGTTTATTACATCTGAAGAGAAAGTATTGATGTTTATTACAGGTTAATAGAAAATGTGAGTCCAGAGAAGGCTGTGCAGCTCTATCAGCAAGCAGCATCGGTGTTTGAAGTAAGTGGGGGATTTTTGTGGGTGTTTTTGGTTTGCTGGGCTTTTTCTTTCAGCTGTAAAGTAAAGGAAAAGCCTAAGATTAGGTTCTAAATTATGTTTCCTTCATTTTACATCAGTGGGTGAGTAATGAAGGTTAAGGCTTCTTGTGCTGCAGGGAAGGAGATGACAAAAGTTAGAAGTCAGTTTGCTTTGCCTTTTTATCAGTTTAGGACTTGATGGAACCTGAATTTTGTAGATTGAGTTTTCTGCCTTTTGTTGGGCAGCACAGAGGGTAGAGAACATGTCTGCTGTTGAGTCCTGGAACCCAAAATAATTTGAAATCCCTGAATGCACAGAAGAGAAGATTTTGCTTGGTGCCCTACCCATTCCATGAGCCAATGATTTGGCTTTTTGCAAGTGGCTTTGATGTACTTCTCTACTGTCAGTTGTCACGGGTTTCCAGATTAGCAAATTTGCATTGACATTCTTCTGCTGAGCAGATCCATACAGGAGCTGGCTGTGCAACTTGGGAGCACCAATACACTTCATGTTTCCGTTGAGTGTGTGACCTGCTGATAGAATAACTAACAGTTGTTCTGAGTTACAGGTGACACACTTAGATTCAGGTGTAGTGGTCTTAACTCTGTGCAAATGAAATAATGTATGAATTCTTTTTTTTCTTCTCTAGAATGAAGAACGTTTACGGCAGGCATTAGAAATGCTAGGGAAGGCATCAAGACTTCTGGTCAGAGGACGCAGGTATAGCTTTATCCCCTTTTGTTCCTTTAACGTAATTGAACCTTAAAATGTGATTTTGATTGTGGTTTTTTGTCTTGGTGTTGTTGGGTTTGTGTACTATTAATTCTTATTTGAGACGTACTTCAAACTAAGATCCAGTTTCTTAGTGGGATATACCATGTTCATCCAGGAACCACCTGTTTTGTGTTCTGGGATGGGAGAATGTGAGCTGAAAGACTTTTGCTCTGTGTTTGTTGAAAGCACATAGACCATTTTTCAGTAATTCTTAAACTACTTCAGGATTTTTTTTCCCCCCCCCAACTCTAATATGTAGAAAGTACTTGAAAGTCTTCTATAACTGTGGGATATAAAACAGAGGAATTAGGACTAACCTGAGGAAAGAAACCAGTTTGCAGCAGTCTGATTCTGGACTTCTTAAAGAAGAGCGAATCTTGGAGTCTCAGTGAGACAAGTTTAATTGTAAATTGCTTGCGCCAAACTTGACCTTCAGTTCATCTTAGACTTGCTTCATTGGAACATTTGGGTTCTTTAAGAACTATATTGCTAGTTCATGGATCTCAGACTTAGAGATAGCTTATAGTAACCTCAGGATGTACAGAAATGTGTTAGGGTATGTAACAAAGCATTCGTCTTGTACAATGTTACAAAAACCAAGGTTTCTCTGAATAAATACCAGAGATGTTCTTCACACGTATACAAAAGGAACTGCTGACTGTATATTTACCTACTCTGTTAGTAAGATCTACTGCTGATTTTTAGTTGTGTTGCTTTTTATTCCAGTAGACTTGCCACTGTATTAGTTAAACACTTTGTAATTAGCCTTGGGTTCATTGTGCTGTGTTCCTGGCACTGATACTCCTGTTTTTTTGGTTTTTAGATTAGACGAGGCTGCATTGTCTCTTCAAAAGGAAAAAAGTATTTATAAGGAAATTGAAAACTACCCCACTTGCTATAAGGTAAATTCTAAGAGACAACTTCTGATAATACATGTCAATTTTTTTATTTTTGTAGTTCATGACAGCTGATACCTGACAGATGATGGGTACCTCTTGATTAAGGGATAAGTTTCTTGCTAAATGATGAGAGTTTGTAGTAGTGGTGTTTCCCCAAACTTTAGCTGTGCTTTTATAATTTCTAAGACAAGATGCTGTTATCTACAGGAGCTGTCAAAACTAAACAACACATAAAAAATAAAGATGTTATCAAAAATAAAAAACTACAAAAACTGTTACTTGGGACAACAGTTCATTAAAATGTTGTTGGGGATAACCTATTTCATCCCAGCTGAGGAGATGGCTCTACTTTTTCTCTGGATTGTTCTGACTCACTTGTGTCAGTATCTTAGGATGACTGTGGATTGTAATGACCTTTCTCAGACTAGATATTAACGTTAACAAAAATCTACTATTTTTATCATCTTTATTGTTAATTTCTAAAGAAACGTTAGGCTTACTTTTTTCTTGTTGTTGTTTTTGTTTAGAAAACTATTGCTCAAGTCTTAGTTCATCTTCATAGAAATGATTATGTTGCTGCAGAAAGATGTGTGAGGGAAAGCTACAGGTAAGTCTACTTTGTGTCCTGTAATTTTAAACCGAATGTTTCACTAGTGTAGATCTATCTTGCTTGACATTGTTCTTTCATAAATTTTTAACCTGCACTTCTGTTGACTTACAGTACAATAATAATGTTCCCTGGTGTATGGCTATCAGGAATCTTTTTCACACATAACAGATTTAGCTGTAATGGCCACAGTGATTCTTCTTAACAAACCTAAAATAAAAAGTCGTAAAGAACTAGTTATGTATGCCAGGGGAAATGAGATGGAAATTAGAAGTTCTTCCCATGTTACAGGAGAAAATTTTGGTGTCAAAATATGGATTAGTGTTTTAACCCCGGCAACTCTTCTTTTCAACTCTTACTGGAACTTCAGCAGCAAAATCTCAAAACAACACGTTTTTACTTAAACTGTGGTTTTAGTGAAATGAGCATACTTATAAGTTAAATTGTACTACTTTACTTTTAGAAATAATCTTTCAAGATCAGTCTTTAAATATCTTGCTTATATTTTCCAAATCTCCATTTTTATATATAGAAACTCATGACAGAATTTTTCTGTATGTAAAGCAGAAAAAGACTTTATTGAGTAGTCAGGAAAAAGAAATTAAAAATCTAATATTCTTGTTTTGTCTTGACTATGATTGTGATCTTATTCTCAGCACGCACACTAATATTGCTTAAAGTTCATTTTTTATGGATATGATTCATGTACCTGAACAAATCAACTCTTAATTTCCTTCAGTATACCAGGATTTAATGGAAGTGAAGACTGTGCAGCACTAGAGCAACTTTTAGAAGGGTATGATCAGCAAGATCAAGATCAAGTTTCTGAAGTCTGTAATTCTCCACTCTTCAAATACATGGATAATGATGTAAGTAGGCAGATCATGGGATTGGTTTTTTTTCAGGGTAAGAGGTTTTTTTTTTTTCCTGGTAGAGGAAAATAAGAAGAGCACAGTCCATGTATTTATTGTGACTTGCTGTCATGCTGCCCTGTGGCTGTGAGCTTCCTGTGTTCTTCTACTTTGCCTGCCAGTGATGATGCTGCCTGCCTTTCAGATGGTGTGAAGGATTAAGTGAAAGAACAGCTTGTTAAGGATTTGCTGAATTTGTTTAATGAGTTGACCAAAATTCAGTCCTCTTCTGCTTGCTTCCTTAAGGGCCAGAACAGTTTGCTGCTTCTGCTTTTTCTCAGAAAGACCATGCAGCAGATAAATGTGCATAAATATGAACAGAGCATGATGCCTGCAGGATGGTATCGCTGAATGTTTTTTTTCCATTGCTTATTCTTAGCAAGGTACTCATTAAGGAAAGATTTTGAATTTGGAGCAAGTAGTTGTGTCTCTTTCCCCACCATTTTTTATTTAATTGAATTTGTAAATTGTGGGAAGTATGAGATAGGAAAGGTGTGAAGTAATGGAAACATCCATCCCTACCTAACCTTGTAACAGTATTGACTGAGTTTACTTCGTTGAATAGTAGAAATTAAGTTACTAGTCTTGCTGAACAACTCTTGTAAGACTTTTTACATGGTCTAATACTAGATAGTGTCTGAAGAGCTGCATACTGGAATTATTTCTTTTCTACATAAAGCTTGAACCAGAGAAACTATGTGGCCAATTCATTTGATAATAAACAGCATCAATACAGATCTTGTATCCCATTCTCAGACTATTTGAGAGGAAGAAAAATGAGCCAGTATGATGTTTATTCCAAGCTGGAAAAATACACCCTGAGAGCATCATCACTCTGCTTCTGTTCTGAATGTTTCCTGCTTGCTTATTGTGAACATCAGTCAATTTTATGATAGTACAGAAATTAAACTTGCCTTGTTATTGTCAGTATGCCAAGCTTGGTCTTACCTTGGTGGTCCCAGGAGGTGGAGTCAAGAAGAAATCGCCAAATGCTGCGCAAGACAAAGCCAGAGGACCAGCTGCAGCGGGCTCTCATGCTGATGAGGAAGAGGATGAATATTCTGGTGGACTATGCTAGCTACAGACTAGGTTGTCTTAAATACCTGACTGACTTGTGATGCTGAGCATATCCAAAGGTACCAGATTTACCAGAGCTTCATTGCAATTGTGATATGGGAATCCTAATATTAACGTGGCAGCTTCTGGGTGCAATGCAGGAGAAAAAGCATGATTGTACTCATCATCTTGAAACATCTTTGGACTTCATCTCTTCATCCTTAGGGCCCTGCTTTCAGCTGACGGGAAAAAAATTCAGAAAAGTTTTACTAAAAGCACAGTTTAAAAGAAACTAAAACCTCAGAAGCACTGGAGGGAGTGTGGTACAAAATTTTAAATGCTGGATTTCAACAGCTGACACTTTTGGTCCCAGTAAGATGTTTGTGGTTGCCGTTGGAGTTAAATGTATGATCATTCATCTGGCTATTTATCTCCTGTTTAAGCAATTTAAGGCAGATTGTGCCAGGCAGGATTTTCACTTGTGTAAGCACTAGGGGGAGCATTCAGTTTGTTTTCACCATGTTTTTACTCCACTGGGGGGTATTATTTTAATACCTTATTCTTTATGAGCAGTGTCCATATGAGTGGGGAAAACACTAAGTCAAGTAGATTGAATTTATCTTGCAAGCTTAAAAATACACACCTGTCTTTCCTCTTAAGAAATTTATTGACCTGAAGTCTTCAGAAGTAAATGTGTCCATAGTGTTTGTGACGTGCACCTTAGGAAAGGAAGGAGTGAACAACCATTCTTAGCAGTGTTTTTGAAGTGTGCCATAACCAAAAAAAGAAACTGAAGTTAGCAGGTAACATGCACCGAATATAAACTTCTGAAGACAAAGTTTAAGTTTTAATGAAAACTTAGGGGGAATGTTTCAGTGATATGTTTGAGTTGTCCTGTGATCTGTGAGTGTCCTAGGTGTTTATTTGCTAATTGGTATGCTAGTCTATGAAGACATTTGATTCTTTCATATTTTCAAAGCACAGAACAGGTATCTCCTATAAGCAGCATTTTTCAAACTAGCTTGGAATCCAAGGTAACCAAATTTTAATGCATCCTCTCTGTTTTTATTTGGTTTCCAGTCATCATGTGTTTTGCAAGCTTCTTTTAGTGTCTTAAATCTGTTTCACCATTTTATGCTTAAAAGTTGTCAACTCTAGACTGTAGCTTGTTTTTTCAGCAGGACCTAATCAAGGCCTGCACTAAGATGACATCACTTGGAATCCAGCAGGGATTTGTGTGTGATGCCCAAAGCTCTGTAAGCAAGAGACTGAAAGCACAGTGTTAAGTGTTGGGACAGTTCCTGCCATATTTAGAGGGCTAAGGCTCAGTTTCCTTGGGGTGGATAGCACTCAGCAGCATTGAGATGGGAGCACAAACTGCAGCATAATTTGCACACAGGGCTGCTGTAGAAAGTCACATTATTCAATTTAATGGGTGTTCAAAAACCAGTATTGTGTCTTTGTCTTGTGTAATAATAACCATGAGTTTTAAAGCTATTTAAGATGCACCTGTAGTTCTTCACTATCTGATGGGTAATTTCCCTTTGTTATTTATGATGTATATAGAAGTTTTGGCTCTGTGAAATTTTAGGAAATGAGTTGCTTTTTTCTGAGAATGCTTGCAGATATACATGAAAGATGGTTTTGAAGACTTTCCTAGAATTCTAGAGCTCTTCTAGATTTTTTGCTGTTGGAGCAACTCACTTCAGTTTAACTGAAGGTGAACTTCTGCCTTCTGGATTTGTTAATCAAGTTGAACATACACTTTTTATGGGGAATCTTTATCACAGGTAGAAAAAAATGCACATGTAGGAACTCAGGGAACACTAAGTAATTTTCTTCAAGCATTTCCTGCTCCTTCTAGTTCTGGAATCAGTTTTATTGTGTGATCCCAAGGAGTCTGCTTTTTGTGTGTGTGAACAATTGCATGTATCTGAAATGATGAGGTGCATAAGAAAACTGGGAACTTTGTGTGCTTCTGTGGAAGAATTTGCAGTTTTATTTAAACTGTGCTTGTAACACTAACAGGCCATTAAAAGAAAAATTAAAATTTATGTGTTACGTTTTTAAAACATGCTTTCTATATGGCTAAAAAAAAAAAAACAGATGTGCAACACTGTCTTCCCCCCTCCCTCAAGTTGTTTGGTTTTTTGTTCTGTGCCAAGTGCGGGAAATCTGGGACAAAAGTGACTGGTACTAAATGTGTTAAGCTGCCATTGAATTGACATTTCTGATTCTTAGTAGTAGAATCTTGCTCTTTAATTGCAATGTTGCTGCAAAGACCAAATCTGCAGAAATGAAAGCATCTGAAAATAAGATGGTCTATTTTATATAACTTATTCTCCTATTTTAGACAGTGAAAGTGTGTTAGGAATGTTAACTGCCTTTTAGTAAATGTTTAACTATAGAAGAAGCTGTCTGTATATTATGTGTTAGTGTTTGTTTCTATCTTTCAAAGCAATTTGCACACTTATGTAAATACCATTTAAGTGATCTAAAATGGAAAAGATAACATTTACAGCAAGAGACTTTCCAAAACCAGTGTTGACAGTAAGAAAAAAATAAATTGTGCATGAAGGCTGAGCAATGGCCGATGCAATGTATATGTAAAATCAGAAGGTTTCTAAATTATCTGTAACTTAATACTCAGATGATCAAGTGCAGTGTGAAACCTGTGCTTTACTTGTTCTTTTTCCAAATCTGTGGTGTAATAGAGTACAAAATGTGTTTGTAACAGCTCTACAGATGCTGCCTCTTGAGAAGAGGCTGTGTATTTCACCAACACGAAAAATAAAACTTGAAATGAATGCATGCGTGGTAGCTTTCTCTGTTGTTGATCAGGTCCTGCTGAGGAGGACTACCATTTGAAAATGAGTACTAATTATATTTAATTTGTCACTGGGATAGACTTTCAAAGTGGTTTTTGGCATGAGAATGCAAGCTTGTCATTCAGTTGGATCCAGTGGGGAGTTTGAAAAACAACTAGATTTCACACAATTTAAGGATGCAAATTCTATAACTCTTTGGAGACTTCATAATTGTAGAAAAATCACCTTTTCTACTATTTTAAACTGAAACTTGCTGGAATATTTGAAGGCTGAAGAATCTGGCACTGAAGTTCTACAGTGTAACAGGAATTGTTCCTCAGATGCTGCAAATAGGCAACTGTGTAAAATTGTAAGAACTCAGCTGCTCTCAGGAAAAAAAAAAAACAAAACAGCCTTGTCATCTAAATTTATAGTAGGTAGTGAACTTTTGTGGATGCAGGAAATGGAAAAAAAGAAGTGACCCCAACCTCTACAACTAGTAGTGGTAATAAAATTGGAGGAAGTAGATGTAACTTTAGAGAGCAGAAGGGAGCCACTTGGGATCTGTGGTTTGAGCCCGAGCAGGGACATTAATCTCTGAGTCAATGGTCTGTAGAGGCCAGCATGCCCAGGAGCTGGGCTCGTCTCTGCCTCGGAACCTGTTGGAGAGGATGTGCAGAGCCTTGTCTCTGACCACCTTCCGCAGGGCTGGCGGGTCTTTGTTTCAGAGCCGCTGCCGTTGCCCTTCCGCCGTGATTTCCAGTGCAGCCGTCAGCCTGGAACGGGAGCGGAGAGGCAGCTGCAAGGCTGCACGTACGTTTTGAGAACATGTGGCTGTTGTGATTCATCCCCTGAGTCCAGTGGGAATAGCGGTGAGGAGCGTGGCCGGACTCCGCGGTGCGCGCTGCCAGCATCTTCACTGGTGTGCGACCAGTTTGGACTGCGCAACAGAAACCTTCCAGTCCTAGAGTGACAGAAGCGGGGCCCCAGTATGTACACAGTGAAAATGGGTTGCCATTAGTTGCCTTGCTTGTTTTCGATTTGTATTTACGTGCCTTTATTTTGCGTTGTTTCTGAGCTCTGCGTAACCCGGCGTGGATCTGTTCTCCCAAGAGCGTTGTTCCCTCGTAGCGCTAGATGGTGCCGCAGAGCTGGCACGGGCCTTTCCTCCGCCGCCGGGAGCCGCCGCTCCATGTCCAGAACAGTTCCTGCCTTTAAATATGCTCAGCTGGAGTATTGGTTTGGTTAGAAATATCCACACGGGGACCTGCTCTTGCTGCTGCTTCTCATGGCTTGAAACACCTGCCTGAAGTCGTAGAAGTCAATTTACGAAGCCAGCTTAGGTTGTTGTGTTTTCACTTCTCTGAATATGGGCCTGGGAAATTGAGTGATTAAGAGCCGGGTTATCGATAGTGGGTGGGTGGGTGAATAAAACAGTAGCCAGTGTGCACTATAACCTGTTAGAAGAAATTTTCAACTCCAGGGCTGGCTAATTCTGCTATGGCTGGCACTCTTACTGCAGCCACAAAATGTTATGAAATACCTCGTGGACAGAAATCAGCAAGTATAGGGGGCAGGGAAATTAACAGAAAATGGAAGAAGTGAGGAAGCTGGTCGTCAGACAATGGTATGCTGATGGATGGAACAGAGAGATCCTGCTGTAATTTGCTGAAAGGAGTTTGCTTTAAAAAAATATGCCACTTCCTGAGAGGCAGGGAGGGAAGGATGAGGACTGGCATGACTGCTCTCTCCATGCTGGGGAGTGGTTCTGCTGCTGTGTGCCATGTGAGGCAGTATGAACACAGACACATTACATCCTTTGCCTGTCACTAACTGATTGGAATTCAGGAATGAAAGGTCAAACTTTATAGCAGCAGACAGGGACTTCTTGTGTGTGGAGCTGACAACTTTCTAGCCAATGCTTGCTGTGCTGTACTGCTTAACAAATGTCCCAGAGTAATTGTGTTGGTAATAATAGAGCAGAGAATTCATGAAGTGTAAAGACCTGTGGTACCCCATGTGTTTTATGGGAGCCAACTATTTTATTTAATTGACCACCATCCAGTAATTTTCTGGCTCCTCTCTTGTGTCAATGCATGATTTTCCAGGCTGAATAACTGGAGAAAGAATGAGGATCCTCTCAGCTGCACTGGAGCCCAGAGCACAAGCTGGGTGTGTAAGGAGTGACTGATTAAAGCTGGGTGGACCTGAGGGGTAAGGCAGCTGTGTAGCAACACCAACTGAGCAAAATATTTTAAAGCTTTAGTAATAGAGCTGCAGAAAAAGTAGTATATTTTAAAATTTTCCTTTAAGTAAGACAAGATCTGGTAACTTCTGCTACTGCCTTAATGTTTATCTTCCAAAACTTAGAGATACTGCACCTCGTGGAAATTCCTGAGAAGTAATTTTCTTTGAAACACCATTGGAGGGTTATTTCTCACCACTTTGAAACACTTCAGTCTAATCCTGATACAAGACATGCGTTTGGTGACAGGCCCTGCTGCTGAGAAGCCCTGGAAAGTGAAAGAAAACACCCTTGTTTTCTGTTGATTCAGGATTTTTTTTTTTTCCTTTTTAGATCTTAATATTCTCTAATATAAGGACTTATTTTTCCCTTTGTAGCTCATGCATGTTAGTATGCAATCTGAAGTTCAAATAACTGTTTTTCTGTATCTGTCATCCTGCAGCCATTAGGGAGCAAAAGATTTCTTGCACACACTAGTCACTTTTTGGTTCTAGGCATGCTAACACAGAACTACTTGTGATCTCTTCATGGGTAGGCTGTCAAATGGCTTCACATCTATGTGATTTTGCTACCTTTTTTTCCTCTGGAGATGCCATGATGGTGTTGGAACAGGTATGAATGCCTCATGGCCAAATAAAACCTGGTATTAATGACATGCAACCAAGGTAGTAAGTGCAAGTAGCAGCCTGAATGCACACACATGCTTTATGCTTATCCCTACTGGCATTTATAACATGATAATTGTTGTTTTAGAAGGTCATGGATATCTAAATCAGGAACTGTATTTCAGAAGTAGTGTTTCTTCACAAGACTGAAGTGCAGTAGTGGGATGACTTGAAATTTACAGTAATTTGGGCTATGCATTAATTGCTTCAACACTTTCAGGGAGGTTTCTGTTTCCAGGATAAATTTCTGTGTATCTGTTATACAGGAAACAGAGATGGGAAAACACTCCACATCCGTGATCATTACACTGGATTTTGAAATAGTTTGTTAAAAATGTAGGAGGGGGGAATTGAGAGTAATTTTTTTCAGGGTATTTCAGGAATAGTGCCTGTTGGATTTTCTCTGAGTTTGTATTGTGGATAATTCCACTGATAACAATATGTTGTATTGTACTGCTATAATAAAAAAATTGGCCACTTTTAAATATAGATACTGCAGCTACTAGGACTTTGATCTTTATGAACCAGAATACAGATTCACTGTGACTGAAGTATAGAGAGAGACTAGGAGGCAATGTGATGGAAGGGAATGAACTTAGAGAGAAGAAACCAAGGAGGATTCCAGCCCAGTGCTGAGTACTTATGCCCTCTTATGATTTCCTGATCATAGGCATGGAGAAGGGTGAAGGAACAGCTGGAGACATAATAAATTGTTTGACAAATAACAGAACAGCAAGATGAATCACACATCTGATGCCTTGTGTAAATCACAGAAGTCACCATTTTTGTCAGACACTTAAAGGTAGTTTGAGCATAATTCTGACACAAGGCAGCAGGGGAAAGCATTTTTTTATGATGTCTCTTCAATTAATGTCAAATTTATACTGTTCTGTTCTAATGCATTTCTTCAGTGGAGTTTCCAGACGCATAGCAACTGAACAGAGAATGTAATAAAGGGGATCCTGTTTGCTGCATTGTTTCCTTTCCTTTTTAGCTGTGTGCATTTTGTCTTTGCTGCAGGAGCAGGAGTGTTCCTTGAAGGCAGTATATCACTTTCTGGGGGGGTTGTTTTGTTTTTGGGGGGTTTTGGGTTTTTTTGTTTGGGTTTTTTTTTCCAGTTTATGCTGAAGAGAAACCACACCTTTGCTTTGAGTGGATATTCCAGTCAATTTTCACCCTTTTGGCCATTTCTTGATGGGATCTCAGCACCTTATTAAAATCATTGCTTTTTAATTGACAAAGTGCTGATCTTGGTTTGTGTCCTTTGAAGAGAAACAGTAGTAGATTTAATGTACTATCATGAATCTGGAGCAGATGGAAAAACCCATGGTCTTTGTCAGGAATCCAGGATGCACTGTGTTGGTGGCAGCAAGGCTGGCATTTTGTCTCTGTTTTCCATTTTTATCTTTGACCAAATATAAATAATGAGTGAATATGACACAAAATCATTAGATTTAGGCCATGCCCACATTGAGAGTTGTGGTAGATCAAATGAAGGCTTGAATTTAAAATGTACAAACTATTTCTGCACCCTGAAGCAAACTTTTAGAGGCTCTCATTTGTCTCCAAACTCTTTTTCTTTTGAGTGTGGAATTCATACTTCTTTAAGTTGGTGTGGCCCACTAATATATTACATGCCATATGATACAGAATTATAGCATTTTGAGACAGCTGGGTTAAATGTGAATTAATTGCTTAAAATAGGAATGCTATGTTTTTTGTCAGTCTTCTAAGTTATTTCTGTGTAGTTATTTGTGTCTTTGGCTGTCCTCCCGATTTTCCTAAACTTCATTTGTAAGTAGTTTTTAAAGACGCTGATATTCCTGATTTCTATATGAATAGTTGGAAGTATCTGGCAGTGATTTTCTCTTCAGATGAAGATTTAAGTTGCTCCTAGACAGCTGTGGTATATTTTTGTTCACCTCGTCAATCTCTATATTACATTTGTCCCTATGGTTCACTTTGTTTAAGCAGTGCCACGTTACATATCAACCATGTGAGTCAGACTGTCTTACTTCATGGCTTTCAAAGTGTTCTGGGCTTTTTTTGGATGGATGACTGGTAGCCTGTGGACCTTTGGCAAACTCTGATAGCCAGGCTGTAATCAAATTGTTTGGAGCAGAAGTCTAGGACAATTCTTGATTGTAATCTTGTTTCTGCTGGTTGAGCTCTTTAATATAAATGTCCCAATGTAGGAAGGAGAGGTTCCATGACGAGCCTGGAAGCTGCACAGCTTCCAGCTGCATAAAGTTAAAAGAATCAAAGGGTGAAACTTTTGTAACCAGAAGGAGAGGATGAAACGCTGTGATAGTCTGTGCACAGATCTGTCGGCACACATGACTGCATATGCCTTAAGAAAAAATCACTTTTAGGAAAGGACAAGAAATAACTAAAATAATGGCATTTATTTTTTATTCCTTCAGTGATGCAGATTTAAAAAAAAATAATTATGGATGCTTTTATAGCCAATGCTGCAACCACAGAGCTAGAAGTAAATTCTGAAGTCTAGTTCCAGATCTGGATCATCAATTGAATGTCCCTGGAGCTCAGCGTGGGAGATAAGTTGGAGTCCAGTGTTCTCCAAGTGCATGTTAAGCAGTAAACTCTCTCTCTCTCTCTCAGTCTCTCTCTCTCTCCTGTTAATGTATTTGCTTACAGACAGAATACAGCAGATCGTCGGCTGTGCAAGGTGCACAGCCTTGTGGCAGCCAACTGTACCCACTGGCCAAAATTCCTGCAGCGAAGGATTGCAAACTTTTGGTTTTCTACCTTTTCTCCCAGACAGGCCTCCATGTCAGGCAGGAGCTGGACTGAGACTCCTGTATGTGTTTACCAGTCACAGACTTCCTCTCTTGGGGGAAAGATACTCGCTTTCTTCTTCTGTCAGGGTTTCTAAATGCTGGACTGTGCTTGCCAAGACACTGAGTGGAAGAGACAAGTGGACAGGGAGATTGAGGCCAAGGATGAGTTGGAGGTTGAAACAACATCTACCATTTGTCAAGGTCATTAATTTCCAAGCAAATTGTCTTTGAGCTTCTTGGGGCTGTTTGAGTTATTACTGAAAATCAGCAGTTTCCAGAGGTGGAGGATCCACAGCATAATAGTATGCAGAAACCCCGCAGTGCAATAATATGAAAAATAGTTCTCTCTAAATACTACCACGGTATAGATTTAAAATAGGAATTTGCTGTTGTTTAGACTAATTGCTGGACTGATTAGCCTTCCATCATCACTTCTGGTTCTGCTACATGCCTTCGTTCAGCTTTTCTCTTCTGTCATGAGAATGTCACATATTGTGGTCATAACCCTGTTACACCCAGTGATCCTATACTGGCTTGCTCTCCTTGTGTTTGTTACATATAAATTGCCATGTTTCATTCTGTTGGTTTAACAGATTGTTAATTAGGCAGTTCCTAAGCAGTAATGCCAGGCAGATATAAATCTGCCAGGCAGTAACATTGCTGTAACTTTCCAGTTGTAGCGAGTGGGTAACCTCAGGTCAACAGCATTTGTATTCTGCCTTTAGCAAAACCAGGGCTGAATGAAGAGTTCTGGAAAGGTATAAACATATCTGAAGTACTGGCATTCAGAAATATGAAAAAACCTCTGACCATTATGCATTGAAATCTTCAGCACAATCTGATATACTGCCTATTACAGTCAGTCCTTAGTTAATTGCTGACATTAAAATACTCATAAGACCTGGAGTCGGACATTTTTTGGCTTCCTCCCCTTCCTGTCTCCTTCCCTTGCCCCTCTCCTCAAAAAAAAAAGAAAAAAGGGAAAAAAAAAAAGCTCAGTAGTCCTCTGCTTTATAAGATGGTCTCAGGGATTACCATGGTGGAGTTAGTTGTCCAGCTGCCTGTGACCTGCTGCGTATTTGTTGGGAAAAAAAATTCTAAGACTTTAGAATTATTATCATTAATATGAATTATTCTCCATCCTAAAGTTTGGACTGGATTGATTATTCCCCAGTTTAAAATATTTTCCTCTTTCATTCTAAGAGTAGTAACATTAACTTAATCCCAGGGAACCTGTCACTCAAAATGCAGATAGCATTGGAGATAAAGCATAATTGGAGAGAAGAGCTGGCAATCCACCCATAATTTCAAAATGTTATTGGTCTCTGGTCACCACATTAAAAGAAATGACCCAGGTTCATTTCACGCGTGACTTACTAACCAAGAATTGAGTTAATTTTAACGGAGAACATTTGAAAAACTGTTCAGCCAATGCTAGTGTTGATGTTGTTTTTTCAGTGTTAAAGAAGAGTTGGAAAAACACACACACATTGCTGCCCCAAGGTAAGAACTTTCTGTGAACCTGCAACCCAAAGCTGTGCAGCACAGAAGAACCAACTTGTACCTCATAACCCACGAAACAGGAAGGATGCTTATCAGCAGTAATCTGGCTTCTGCCTTTACTCTTTATCCTAGTTCATTTCATTTCATCTTCTGAGACATGCATTTATAATGTTTTAGATGCTTTAAACTGGGAGTGATGGTTGAGGAGCAATCCAGCCAGAATGAGGACAGGGAGCTAGGGACACAGTCTCCTCCAGACTTTCTCTCTTGAGGTGAGAGATGTACCATTCATTTTAATCCATCTACTTCTTCAGGTAAAGCTGCAAATAATGGAAAAAGGACGACCTACAGAAACTGGGAGATAATGCTCTGGTGGCTTCTCTGGACAGAAAATACAAACTCATGGGACTGACTGGTCCTTTTATTCTGCTCACCCACTTCATTTCACCTCTCTTCAGCCCCTGGAAGGAGATAGAACAATGAAATCAAGGCAGAGCATTATGAGAAACTAAACTCCTCATATGGGGCAGCTGAAGAAGTCAAGCATCTGATAGTAATTGGTTAGTAAATTAAATTTTAACAACCTAGAGGTTGCATGCAGTCCAGTCCTGCTCCCCTAATATAAATCACTCAGATTTTCAAATATGAAACACATGTTTTCTGTCTGACCTTGTCTTTTATGGAGCAGTGGAGATTGCAAATGCAGATGCTCAGGTTTGTCTGCTTTCTTGGCCGCCGAGGCCGTAAATGGCAGCTTTGCTCTCGGAGCGCACGTGACGCCGACATTGCTCCGCACACTGGAGAACAGATACGGCGACAGGCAGGAAAGCTGAGCTGCATCCTGTTCAAACGGCTTCGCTCCCTTTAGGCCTTGTTCACCCGGGGTGGGACTGTGACCTCGGATGGCAGGCCGGCCTCTCTCCCTTTCCTTGCCTGGGAGGGAGGGGGATGGCAGTTGCCCCTGTGACATGGTTGACAGCAGAAGGCTGGCAGTCACCTGCTCTCTCTGCCTGCAGCAAAATACAGATTTTAGCCCTTTCCTAGCTGTTCTGGCTTAAGCCCAACGGCCATGGACCACTCTGGCTCAACTGGTCCCTGATGGCTTTCCCCTAGCTTGTTCCCTGGAGCCACAAGCTCCAACATCCACTTAAGCACTGTCACCAGTGCTCACCCTTCTCCCAGAGGTGTTCAGTGGACCTGCCCAGTCAGTTTTCCCTTCAAGGGCCAAAGCCCTTGTACTGTTTTTCCCCAGGAGGAAGCTAGGGCTCCCTGCATACCATTTCTTCCCTCTTTCTCATCAGAAGGACATGTCCCAGTCTGACACCTAATTTTTAGCACTGCTATTCTGGAGATGAAGGGGAAGCTGCATGTTTAAAGCTTCAGATCTGCTCTGACTACAGTCAGTGGGAATTTTCCTATGTAGGTGCTAAGTATTATTCAGTGTAAGCAAAACTTGGCCCGTTAGTTGTAATTTTTTTTTCCATTATAAATCAAATCCTCTCTTTAATTTTTGCTTGAAATCTTTCCTCCTAGAGAGGAATTTGCTGTACCTATAACATTGCCATGAAGTATTCCAGCCATGAGAGCTTGAAACAGTTTTTTCCTTTCTAGATATTTCTTAGGGAGTCTGACTTGGTCTAAGGCCTGTGTGATGTATTGATGTATTTGAACCCTTAGAGTGATGTTGCTGGTTGTTGGGAGAGCAAACAGATTTGGTCCTGAGGCCAGCAGCTTCATAGTCAGGGGTTAACAAAAGCTTCTGATGTAAGCACGTGTTTTAATGCCCACGTATCACTGCTCCCTAGGGCTTAATAGGACAGCTTGAAAAATTGAAGTCCTGCACTTGAACTTCCTTATACCACCAAAATAAAGCAAGCCTTGGCTTCAGGGGAAGCTGGGGCGTTCCTTCCCTCAGATGTGTTACAGCACAAGGAAGGGGCACTGTGGGACTCTCCTTCAAGGAAAGGACAGTAGACCTCCCCACCTTCAGTCACACTGTCCCATCAGTGTGGTGGTGATCTCTAAGACCCTGTGCTGGAGTCTGGGAGAGGAAACAGAGGCAGTGGGGATGAAGGGAATAAGAACCAGAGAAATGAAAATGTGCGGAGGCCAAAGGCTGGAGCAGGACCATCACTTACAACCTCTTGCTTTGAGGAGACAAGGTTCTTAAATAATCTCTGAAAACTCCTATTGCCTCCTGTCCACACCTGTGAACAGGATGGGACAGTAAGGACACATCAGTGGGATAAACAGTCAGCACCCAGGTTCTAGCACTAACATCATGTGTGATTTGGGTATTTTACAGTGATCTAGCTCTAGCCTGGTCCTGTGCATCATCTTTTGTACTCCTCCATGACCACCCCTATCACATCTCCTCCCCAGAAGGAAAAGGGTTGAAGGCAAAAGAAGTCTGGTCCCATGGACTGAATTGCCTGTTAGAGGTTATAGCACATTTAATATGCACCTGCAGAGCACCCTCTGCGTTAGATTCAAAAGGAACGGATTCAGACAATGTGCTACAAAACCACCTCATAACACAAATCAGAGTTTGGTAAGAGGGATCTGCTTGGGAAGCTGCCCTCAGTCCTGCACTGCAGATCCAAACTACAATGCTTCTGCTGCGGACACACCAGTAACAAGAAAATAGACATTTACATTTTACTGCAAAGAGGAGTCCCCAGAGAGCCCTGTGATATGTTCACACTAAGCAACACTTAACAGGATTTTCTTCTGGAAGTATTTCATAGCCACATCATATCTGAAGAATTGCTTTGAGGTGGGAGGGAATCGTTTAAAGCACTTTAAAGGTTTACTTGCATGAAAGAATTTAGTCATGTGACCAACGGTACAGTCTGTAGTTCAGTTGCTTTGGATGTTCACTGATTGTCTTAAATCTTAGTTACATTACTGATCTTTAAATCTTGCTGATTGCATGAGGCACATGAAGCTGCCTTAGTGCAGACTTCTGTTAGCAGCCTTACGCTCTTTCAGTGCCTGCTTTCTTGTACAGGATCTTCAGCATCTGCTTTTGTGTGTAGTTAAGGCTTTTTAAAAATTATTTTTAAAGGCTAAAGCTCTAATTTCCAAGCTGATGAAGTCCTTATCAAAGTTAAATGAGCCTTTGGAGCAGTCAAGTAAATGGTAAAGGTGGAAATTAAGTTTTCACCCACTGGAAGCTTTTATTGTAAATTTTTAGCACAACATCCCTGCACTAGCCACTTAATTAAGACAGTATATGCTGATATCATTAATGTATCTTGTAATGTAAGAAGCCCTTTCCACTCATTGTAGGGACATGACTATGCAGTCATTTCTATTAGAGGGTTACAGTGCATGTAGATTGTCATTTCATGCAGGAAGCTAGACTGATGTACTTTATTCTCCAGAATAACAGGCTTATTTTATTTGAGATGATGTCTTTATCACTTGTTTTAGGCTTTTAAACCTGGAGATGTTAGTCACTAATGCCTATTATTGCAAAAACTAAAAGCTAAAGCTTGTGTATGAATTGCTGTTTATTGAAAAGTTCCTGCATTTCAGTCTCATTTTGATTTGTGAGTTGTTACTGTCTGGATGTGGGTTGTAGTTCTGCATTAATTTAAAGTGATAACACTGGAGTGATTTGTTTAGGATCTGTTTTTTTTTTTCCTCCTGTTTTCCTCTGAGGGAAAAAGTGTTAACAGCAGTCTTGGTTATGATAATGACCAAGAACACGGCAGCACTCTCTAGTGAAATTCCCATTGCAGTGATGTTTGCAACCAAGTGTTCTTTTATCCCATATTGCACAGAGCCACCAGGCTGATGAAAACAGACCTACAATCCATCAGTTCTGAGCTGTACTGCAGCCTCTCCCTATTGCACAGGCTGCCTTCCTCACCCTGCTTCAGCTGACTTCTTTTAACCCAAGTATCATGTTCTTTTATTCAGCAAGCAAGCCCTTCCTAGCAGCTGCAGTGCCTCCTGTTAAACCTGAGGCCAGCTGTGAAGTTGGCTGTTGTGCTTGCTTGGTCCAAGAGTGCACTGAGCAGTCTGTGTTCGGTTGTGGAGGTGCCATGGCTCTCTCCAGCTGGATCGTAGTGGGGCTGAACCATCCTGGGAGAGAGGCCATGACATCTTGCATGGCACAGATCTATAGCTGTTTCTGTGCACTAACTGACAGGGAAGAAGGGGAATGGGTCTGATGGGAGATTTTGGAGCCTTGCCTTTGTGCAGAGTCCTTGTTACTGCTTTGTGGCCACCAGAAGTTGTAGGGCTGGGGACTCCAGGCAGAGAGGGCTATACACAGGCTTGTCGAGTTGACCTTGGAGACTGAGTCTTTCGTGTGAAGAATGAGTGATCTCTGTGCCTCTGTGGTACCTGCAGCTTTGGAAAAGGTGGCAGACGTGGGACTCTGTAAGCTTGCAATCTTTCAGTGCATCACCTGGATCTTGCTTTGCTGGTCTGGGTAGAACCAGCTGTTTGCTACCTGCTGCTGACACGAGTCACTGGAGCAGGGGGACTGCTCTAAAATGCTCCTGTTTGGGATCCTCCCAATAAAAAAGGCCAGCTACCAAGTAGACTCAGCCCATCCACGATATTTTCAAATATGTCCTAAGCAATCTGCCTTGAGAGAACACCTGAGTTTGGTTTCTTTTAATCGCTAATTACTTAAAGGTCTGCTTTTGCTGAAAAAAACCCCGTACTGTAAACCTGCTAATGTAACAAATCTATACACAGTATCTATGCAATTCACATGGTTGTATGTAAAATATACAAATACATGCATTGCATTAGCTGATACAACAATTACTTAATGCAGCATCACTCCTGTATGCCATGGGATGACACATATGAGGAAGCTTTAAATGGGTTTTTTCCAGCTGTGCTCCATGGCTGTGAATCTTTGTGTTTCCTGATGGCTACATACAGTATCTAATGGGAGAGATTGCACAGACTCTGCTACAAAGGTGACCATTTGGAGGGGGATTTCACTGCTGAAGGCTCCCGTATTGTTACCTTTTTTCTTAAGTGTTAACTGCTGTTAACACTTCTTCCCTCAGAAGTGGGATTTAAATCTGAAGTGACATTTCCCCCACTACCTGTCCAGTGTATCTGAGAGCACAAAGTTCCTACAGCAAATGTTGTGGTTTTCTCCTGTAAGCACCTTGAGGCCCAGCAAGTTGCTTCTGGCCACAGCTGAGCTGGGATTGACCATCCTGCTGTGACAGCAGCAAATTCCACTAGCCCTCCACTGCTCTTCTCTCTCTCTTGTATAATTATTCATCTGCCTAAACTTATATGTGTTTTTCCCTTTTTATTCCAGGCCCTGGGGAATTAGGGAGTTAAATTTTATTTAATGTCAGTCCAATTGTCTGAAACTTCTTCGAGTGTGAACTGGGAATCCCTGGGAGAGGGCTGGAACTCTTCCAAGCTCGTAAGACCTGCAGACCTTAGGGAGCTCTTGCACGAAGTTTTTCATTGTGGATTTCTTTGCCAGATCAGCTCTAAAACAGACTAGAGATCCTTGTGATGAAAGCTGAAGAAGGCTGAACGCTAAAGAAAGTATAACAGCTGCTGGAATGTGCAAATTTGCAGTCAAAGCTGTACCTGACAGTGGAGAGAGATCCAAAATACAGAAGTTCATGGGCTAAAACTCACAGAAATATCAATTACTGGACTGTACAATGTAAGTTCTTCAGATGAGCTTGGGTATTCAACTACCTGAAAAAAGTTTGTGGTGAGGTGGGGGTCGGTCTCTTCTCCCAGGCAGCAAGTGATAAGACAAAAGAAAACAATCTTGAGTTGTGCCAGGTGAAGCTTAGATTGGATATCAGGAAAACTGTCTTTGCTTAAAGGGTTGTCAGCCATTGAAATAGGATGCCCAAGGAAGTGGCAGAGTCATCATCCCTGGTAGTGTTCAAAACAATGTGTGATTATGGCCCCTGGGGACATGGTTTAGTGGTGGACTTGGCAGTGCTGGGTTAGTGGTTGGACTTGATGATAGTAAAGCTCTTTTCCGAACTAACTGGTTCTATGATTCTATGACAGGACTTCAAAAACTAAATCTCTTTATAACCTTCTCAAATCTGCATTCAGCTGTTGCCTTTCAGAAGCACTGGTTTGTGCCATTGCCTTCTGATCTTAGCTGATTCCGGTCCTCCACCCTTTCTTTGTCTTTCCTTCTGTGTGTGCATGTCGTGTGCTCCCATGGATTTGTGTGTTTTACAGAAAGGTCTGGCTGGTGCTTGGATCACTTTCCTTCTGTTTTCCTTACAAGACGATGCCAGCTGCTTCATACAGGCATTGGGCTAACCTGTTCACTTGGCTTTAGCTAGGACCAGCTCTACTATTTCACCTTCACATGAGCCTTACTGATCTTGTTTATCTTACTCAGAGCACGACAGCTGCAAATAAACAATGTGCTAGTAGTGAGCACAGAGACTTGGCTGTACAAACTTGCTGGCTCTGAAAGTAAGCCCTAAAGTTAAGTAAGCCAGAAGAATGGGCAACTAACTTCCTCTACTAGCCCTGGAAAAATGCTTGCCCAAAAAGATCTGGGCATCTCTTCTCAGTCACAGCCTTTTTGTTAAGGTCCTAGAAATCTAGGGAGTTGTTTCTAACTCAGCTGAGTGATCTCTAGGATCCACTTTAAAATAAACAGATGCGTCATCCAGCAATGTCTACTTTCTCTGTTGCTTGCTCATTCAGGGGAGTTGCCTATCTTCAGAATGCTGAAGATCTACTTTTCCCCTAGTTATTGCAATACATCCAATAAACAATACATTTCCCTTTCTAAATTGCATTTAATTATTCTGTCAACGTTGTTTCAAGGCCATGTAGCAATCACAGGTAAAATCCATATCTCCTTTTCCCTCTGCCTCCCTCTAGGACCTCCTACTTGTTCAATTAGGAGAGTTAATCTCTGAGAGTTTGGAGAGGCTGTATCTGCCTCCCAGCAAGAGACAGAGAGCTTTACTTAGGCAGGGATCTGCTTACCTTGAAACGTTACCTCTTCATTTCACTCGTAATTCAGCAGTTCAGAGGTAACTTCTGCCTTACGTTTCTGAAGTAGCAGAGCAGAAATGTTGTTTTGCATGACTCACATGTTCCACGTTTTCTGTAAACTTTATGTTCTGTGTGGCATTTGCCTGACGCGATGAAATCACTGCTTACCTGATGCAATTTTTTTGTCCCACCAGTGCAAAGCTGTAAAGACAATCTAACCTTCAACAGCTGAGGCTCAGACACTGCTGCAGCACATGGTATTTATGATCCTACCACTTGATTAGGTGCTGAATGGTGCCTGGAGAGGCATATGTGATAATTCAGTTAACTGGAGTGGCTCTGAAAAAAGAGAAAAAAACAACTGACTAAAAAAAAAAGAGAAAGAAATTACATCATGGACCTGTTCCATAAAATCCATTTCTGTTCAGGGTCTTTCACCTGTGTTAGATACTTTAGGTAAGCAGCCTTCAAGCTTTTAAACAATGTGTTGAGAATCAGTGCCATAACAGCCTCCAAAGAGGTTTTTTTAGGAGTCTCGATCTTGCTTTTGACAGGCACTGCTGATACTGAAGATGTGAAGAGAGAGGCAATTCTTAATGTGCGATGCAACTATGTGACCTAGTTAATTACACTTCATTCGCCCTCTCCGTGTGAATTCTGAGGAGGCTCACGTGTTTCTTGTAGTAATGCTGTGTCTAAATGCTCAGACAAGGGCCATGGCAGCTATGGGCTGTCGTGGCAGTGCTGAGGACAGAGGAGCCTCCTGGAAAAGAGCAGGAGGCNNNTAGACTGCCGCCCTGCACGGGGCAGGGACTCTGAGCTCAGCCCTTTCAAGTCAAGGAAAGCTCCCATTGAGGGAATTTCACCTCAGAGACGAATGTGGGCTTAAGCATCCAGTGGGTTTATAAGCACTTTATATCCCTAGGCTCTCCATGCCTGCATTCTGCTGGCTCAAGGCCCTGAGCGGGTCAGTGCTTTGGGACATTACTGCTACCGGCTGGCAGCTGGACAGCTTGTGTCTCATGATGAAATTTCTCTGCCATTTCAGACCTGGTTTTGTTCTGACCCGGGGTGAGACACACAGCTCCAAAGAGTTTTATGGGACAGGCATGCCATAAAAAGTTGAAAGCCAAGAATAACATTCCCCGCCTCCCTCTTTTCACCTCCTGCCTTCCAAGCCAATATTCGCGAAGGGCGGGGAAAGGAAGGGAGAGGTATGAGAAGACTGTCAGAAAGAGCAGTGCCTGTAAAACTTTTGGGGTGGGCTGCAGCCTCTGCTTTGGTTGCCTAGTCCTGAAGCATTTCACCAGTAAAAAAGTTTCACCCCAACGCTGTTTTTGACAGAACTCCTTTTCAAAACCACCCTCGGACATTTTTTCACCTGTAATAAGCACATGGATGGATTGAAGAAGTAATAGCTACATCTTAAATGCAACCAGCACTCTCCATGGGAATTAAGTTTGAAGAAATAACACTTCCCCAGGAGATGGTGATAGTGTGTTGCAGAAGTCTTTAAAAACAGTCTGATGTGGTCAAGGAGAGGGAAGTTCAGTAGAAGAGTTTTGCAGCAAGGTGCTGAACTTGAATGTCTCTAAGGACAGAGATCCCCCAAGTGTCTTTATCCCTTGTAGTTAAAAAAATTATTTCTCTTATCTAATGGGAATCTGTGTTGGGACTTGTGTCTGCTGCCTCTCGTTCCATCACAGTGCACCTTGGAGAAGAGTCTGGTTCCATCCTCTCTAAAGCCACTTACCAGGCAGCTGAAGATGGGAACTCCCTTAAACCACCCCAAGTCTCTCTGCCTGTTCTTATTTGTTTCCTAACACTGTTTAATGTTTTACATTGCTTCCAGAGACTAGATCTGGGGTTAGGAAACAGCATTAAATGTAGGTTTCCCCCACAAGCTGTATCAAATGTAGGTTTGCCCCACAGGCTGTATCCCAGTGAGGAGCCTGGGGAATGCCAGAAGTGGAAGGAGAGCTTGTGGGAGGAAGGGTGTCATGGGGAAAGTGTGGTGACTCCTGTTTTAGACCTTTGGATTGATCAGCATAAACATTTCCTACGGCTTGGAATCGAATGGCACTTAATCTTGATAGTAAAAGTCTGAAAACTCGTGTTAGTGATCACTGCTGGAAGGAGTCAGATTTTATGCTTTACAAAATGTTCCTAAGAAATGCAGTACAGTTGTGTCTCACCGCCATCCTTTCTCCAGAGAGGTTTTTTTTCCCTGGAGTGGATGTTTGTCAGGAGGTGTGCACGATGGAGGGCCAGGTGTACAACAGTGTGCGCGGGGCCGGCCTGGCCCCAGGCAGTATTGGCGCAGGAGCGGCGGCTGCGCCGGGGAAGAGCTCCGGCCCGGGGACCGCGCGGAGCGGCCTGCCCCAGGAATATCAGCGTAGAGCGGCACCTCCACAGGCCGCACAGTGGGAACGGCGGCGTCGCCTCCCCCGTTCGCCACGCTGCACAGACCAGAAGTGAAACAAGGAGCACCAAAAGGACGTCGCCCCAGCAGAAGAAAGAACGCGATAAGCTACAAAAGCAGCTGCTGTGTGAGGACTCACCCAGCACCGATCTCCAAAGTCAACAACAACCAGCCGCCTCATCATTTTAAATTTAACTATTTTGCACTGTTTTACCATTTTTTCTGTTTTGTGCCCTTCCCTTTTCAATTTAATATGAAAGGGGGAGACTGTTTACCCACTGCTTTTCTGATCCCATATTGTTCCCCGCCACCTTCCCTTGCCCCAGTCCTGGCCACTCCCTCTGGTTCTCCCTGTTGGTTCCTGTACCCCAACTCTGCCCAGGTACCGCCCCTGTGATCTGAGAAAACCCCCCTGCTCCAGAATCACAAGGTCTCTCTGCCTCTGGGGATTGTTGGGACAAGGTGTAACCATTAAAGGTCCTCGGAAACCCTCAGAGGGGGACCCTTCTCGCCTCCTTTGCCGTCACTGTGTAGCAGAGCTGATAGCTAGCCGGAGCAAAACTGCGGAGCCGTCCGAAAAGGACTACGGGAGGGCGAAATGGTCACTCTGCCCTAAGCAGCCCCACTGAGCTCTCTGGGAAAGCTGCAGCTTGCTAAACCAAACCTAGCACTGCAACAATAGTGTACCCACAGAAATGGTTTACTCATGGACTACAGCGGCTCAGTGTGGTTTTTGATCCTTTTTTGTAACTTTCTCTGCAGCTGCAGGAGGTGGTCCTGTGGAGAGGGCATGGGCTTGTGCAGCAGATACTAGGAACTCTGCTCCTCTTGCTCGCTGCCTGGTAACTGTTTGTGAGAGAGGGTGAAAGTAAAGGGGTACTTTCCAGAAACAGAAATAATCAGATGCTTGCACCATGGTTCAGAGTTCAGTTCCTATTGCACTGGCTGAAAGAGTCTACTTAAAAAAAAAAAGAAGATGAAAACTTGAGTTGTATTGCTCTTGACATCCAAACCAATTCTCTTCTGGTTTTATATGAAAATGGGATATAAGTTACAGTTGCTTTGGGAATCCATACTTCGGACTTAGTACTTTTTGACTTCTGCGAGTCTAATTTTTCAATCTGACTATTCCGTTACATGTATAAATTGAACGAGGCTATAAACACCTGCAAGCAAATGTTTTAATTGTTATGTCAACAACATAAGCATCTATGGATGGCTTTTTAAATGGCATAAAGGACTGAATCTGGTAGTGTTTGCCTTTGTGAAAGTCAGGTGCACCTGGACAGAGGTGTTCCTTTGAGACAGAGGTGTGCCTTCCATCAGTGTCGGAGCCTCTGTGGCAGTGATGCTGCTGCCACAGCAAAGCCATACACCACCCTTCCCCCCATGGCATCTGTAGGGTTAAAAAGGGACAGGTGCAGTGTAGAGTCCTTGTCAGCTACGTGTAGGTGCAGCTGCATTTGTCACCTCTAACAGTCATCCCGACTCACCCTCTCTAAAGCTCTTGCCCCTCTAATTTCCTCTTTACTGCTGCCTCGTTTTCGTGGGGCTTATGTGAGCTGGGGATTTTACAGGCAAAAAAGAGTGGGTTTCGTCTGTAGATTAAACTCAACCATGGGAAGCAGGTTTTTCAAAGTCATAAACTAGAGTGTTGGCTCAGGCTGAGTCACAGTGTCTGCATCTTGGTGAAGTGCAGCCAAATCGTGCTGTTGATTAGGAACAACAGTCCTTGATCTATTTTGATCCATCCTGATAGGTTTCATAAGTACAGGTTGGGAAAGCTCATGAGGGAAAAAAAAGTTCAGTTCCTAGTCAGCAGCAAGATGCAGTGCACTGAGAGCTGGCTAACCTCTCTGCTTTGTGGATCTTCCAGATGAATTTGTAATAGTGAAGGAAGGATGGTTTTGGAAGTAGGTGTTGCCAGGTGAAACAGAAAACACATTTCTGTAAACACCACTGGTTGCATTTGATTTTTTTCGTCAGAGTTATAACTGGTGGTTTTTCTTTAACAATCCCTCATGTCTGGTCACCCTTGCACCATTTTTCCGTATTACCTGTTGCTATAGTATTCCAGAAATTGTGCCAATGTGATTTGAGATGAGTGAAATCGCACATTGCTGTGTGTTTACCTTTAAGTTGGACAATGAGAATGTAATGGAAAACTGCACCAGATGTGTAAAACTAGCAGGGCTGAGGACTTTATTTGGGTGAATACATTCACATGCACAGCTTTAGGTCTATCCTTTGGGTCCCTTGTTTAATACTTCAGCCCCTTGCATGGTCAGTGGAGAGAGATGCCCCAGCTCAGGGTATGCATGATCTCCTTCATGCATGTTCTTGTTTGCCCTCAACCATATAGGAAGCATGAAACTAAGTATTAAATCGTTGTTCTGTGCTGCTGTCAAACGACTAAAGCTTCTCTTCAACAAGTGACCATCAGAATATATATGTGTATGTGTGTGTTTTTCTTTTATCTTCCAGATACCACGTTGAAGTGCAGCCCCAAAAGCAAGCAGAATTATTGTCTTCTCTTGCCCATGTGACCCCTACTAATACTGCAAGATGAAGAGTTGTAGTAAATGAAGGCTCACAACTATTTACATGTTGAATAGTTCTGGCGGGAGCCAGTGCATGACTAATAAGGAAAAACTTCAAAATCGGGTACATCCTCTACAGATCCTTTTTAGAGAAGTTAATTCCTCTGTCTGCTTCATTGCACTTATTCTGCTCCTGACCTGCAACGCAGAAAAGCTCTTTCCTGAGTCACTGAGCCCTAGGATAGGTTTGCCCCTTGGTTGTTGGTTGTGTAGACAGTCTGCTTCCCCAAAGCCTACATCCTTATTCCTGTAGTTCACATTCTTGTAGCTGGAAGTGGAGGAAACCTCAGTGAGATGTGCTGAGCTGCAGGGAAATGCTCCAATGCATCCCTCAGAGGTTGCTGGCTGGGAAGATGCCCTTTTCACTGCTCTGCATGCCTTGCTCTTTTCTTCATGTCAAGGAGTTTGAGCTCAGTGCGTGGGTATCAACAAGCCTGGCCACAGGAAAAAGGGACTCTACCTTAGACTGCACGTGTTGAAATTGGCTTCCCCAGGCTGCAGCTAGGACATTTGGTTCAGAGGTGTTTCCTACAGAGTTCAGGAAGGTGGCACTCTCTGTTTGGGGCTGGCCACTTCGGTTGGTGACCCCAGCCTCTGCCCAGGAGACCTTGAGAAGTGTTCAGCATAGGGAGCATCTCCCTGGATGTATTTTGAAGGAGACCCATGGCCATCTGAATCTCTGCTTGGTCAGCTGAAAAGGAAAGGGATGGCTGGAGCAGGGGAGATGAGAAATGCATTCACCTGCTCCAGGGCAGCAGACTCAGAGTCTGTCAGAAACCCTAGTGGAGACCAGTGCCTTTCCTCTCCTTTGGACCTCGAGCAAGACTACCACCAATTTTTTCAATTTTTTTTTTTCAGCTGAAAGTAGATGAAGCAGCTACATAAATCCCACAGACCTGGAGGAATGGCTGTGGAGCCTTGTCTAAGCAAAACAAGCAGGAGAAATATTACTTCATCAACAAAGTGCTAAGGATGTGTTTTGAATCCATACATCATGAGCTAATTACCAGATGGGCTGAGTACTGTAAAAGAAACAGCTCAGATAAACATCTGATAGATAAAAAAGGATGATTCAAAAAGCCATCTGAAAATGCATTTTGTCTCCTTGCTCACACAAATAACCTTCAGTCATTCTGTTTCGCAAGGACGTACTTTCAGTTCTGCTAGATTTCCTCAGCTCTTTCATTGTGTCTTTTATTAGGGTGGGAGTGCAACTGTGCCGTTTCAAAGGCGAACCTTTGGTGTCTCCCAGTGCCTTGTGCTGGTGCAGGAGTTGGAGCCTGCCTGGGCAAGAGAGAGCTTGAGGCTGGACTTGAGCTGGAAGTACTGGGGAGGAGGCAGGGCTGGCTGGCACTGGGATCTCTGCATCAGAGCCCTGGCAGCTGTGAACTTGTGCAGATTTTTAGGGGACAGGGAAGGGGATCTGTGATATGGCACATGCCAGATTTGATGACAAGGGATGGAGCCCAGCAGTAAAAGTCATGTTGCTCACATAGGCATGAGGAAGAGAGTGAGCAGAGTCAAACCATGCAAAAATGATGATTTTTGACCTCTAGGGGCCCCACTGAAACAATTTTAAGTGATATACTTTGCCTATTTGTCCATCAGAGCAATTGGTAGGTAGAAGCATTTCTTGAGGGTTTTTTTCTCATCTATTTGTTCCTTTATCTGTTTTTGTTTTTTTTTTTTTTTTCCTTTCCCTTTGAATTACAAGACCACAAGCAGCTGCTCATCTCTAAAGCCATCAGCTGTAAGCACCATGTTTCTGCTCAGCTGATGGTGAGCTGTGGAATAGGAATAAAACCCAGTGGCATCTTTTGCAGATCCCACTTGCCTTTTTGCAGCCCAGGTTACATGGTATTGTATCAAGCTTGGAGTATTTGGAGTTCATCCTTATTTTGTGACACTTTTTGAGGAAGAGTATTTTGAACCTTTAAAAAGATAACATTAGAAGGCTTTCTGTGAAAAGGAGAAAGGTACTGTCCAATTTCTGTCCAAACTTGCCATGTGTTTCCTTTTGATATGCAATGAACTTTACAACTGGCCTTCTCTTTTCTCTCTCTGATCCACCCATCTCTCCCTCCCTCCCTCTGTCCTGTCCCCAGCATTGTTTAAAACAGGGAAAATGTTGTAGCTGGATGAATATCTGGTTAATACACTGCCTTGACCTCCAAAGTTTAGACTCTACAAGGTATTTAGAGATGTCAGCTGAAAGGGTTCATAAATATTTTAACTGCATTACCTCACCCTTGCTGCCACAACATTAAAAATGTGCTTTCCCTGAATGTTTGCTGCAGGAGTCTGACGGTCACGTCTGTGTCTGCTGGCAGCTCCCTCTTCCGCCCCAGCACGAGCTGCAGGAGGCAGCAGCTTCAAATATTAATGAGAGCTAATACAGCAAAACTGTGCTCTTGAAAAACAGAGAGAGACACACACACACACATGCACAGATGCACACTGTCCACGTGTGTCTGTGTTTGAGGTACTTGAACGTGCAAGGCAAGATGCTAAAGTTGCATAGCAGGCATTAGCTGGCATCCAGTGATGCAGCACATCCAGCACAGCTGGGCTGCCTCAGGCCCTATGCAGGTGTCACATTCCTCACAGTAAGACCAGACTCCCTCTGAAAACTAATACCACCTTATGAAAGCCTTTGAAGGGGGTTTGGGTTGGAACCACAGCACTGAGAGCTTCACACTAGGAGGGGATCCTCATACATTCATTTGTGGCCCCTCACACCAAGGAAATGAAAAGATTGTGTGTGATCTTGCTAGTGAGGAGAGGCAGGGGGAGATCACAATACATCTGAGCTCTGTGTGTGATGTGTGTCCCTCTCGGTAACGAATCCTGGTTTGGGCTTATGATCTGGTGAGTCCAGAGCCTGGGCTGGGACAGGGTTAGTGTTTCCATTTCATGCATTTTGTTAAGTATATCAGTAATTTCTGCATATTGAGGAGGGACAAAGATAGTTTGCTTCATACATGAATACTCCCCCAGTTACTCTTGAGAGAGGAAAGTCTGCAGTTTCCCTCATCATCGGTCATTCTCCAACCAGTTTTCTCCATAGCAGAAGATTGTTTGATTAGATTTCTGCTTTAATAACAGTTCTAAATAGCAGTCAGTGGAACTGGCCTTGGGAGGTGCCTGCCAGGCCAGGAGAGGCAAGGAGAGATGTTTGGTGGTCCCTTGCATGGCGTTCTACTGGTGCAGCACATTCCTCAGACAAATCTTGAAGCTATGGTGTGAATGATTTCTTGTACCATGAACTTCATCAATTTGAAACACAGGACTGAAGGAGTTCCTTCAATGACAGGAGCCTCACTGAATGATTCTGAATACTTATTTCTTCTTCAGCTCTTCTTCTGCTGTCCTAAGTGTCCACCTTAGTGGACACTCTTAGTGTAACCTAAAAAAACCTGTAGCCCTTCAGTACAGTGGGTTAGGGTGGTACTGCACTTGTAGGTCCTGCTCCCTTGGCCACTAAACAGGGAATTTGCCTTTCCTGTTGCATGCTCACAGGTTGCTTTTCTCTTGCTTTCCCCAAGCTTTTAATAAAGATTTGCTCTGGTTTCCTTCCTCTCAAGAAGGAAGCAACAAAACCTGATCTAAAATAGCCCATATACACCCAGAGTAGAAACCCTGTTTAAATATCGCATGGTGCCAGGCAGAGCAGCAGCAATTTTATCTAAAATATCAATATATAAATTAATTTATATTAATTACCCAGGGATTAGCCAGTTTACCAAATCAGGGAAAACTGTGAAAGCTTTGATTACACAAACAGTGCAAGCTGAACATTTTGCCTTGGCACACAGGCAAGTGAGAATTCTGGGATGCTTGGTGGTACCGCTGGGTGTGTTGTCAAAGCACTTGTCCTTGCTCTGACTTACAAACCACTGCCTGCGTAAGCACATGCAGATTTCTAAATAGAGTCAAGGAAAACAAACTGCATCTAAAATCTGCTTCTCTTCCTGCTTTATGGAGTTATATCTGAGCTACTGGTAGGCGGAACAAGAGAGTTAATGCATCCACAGACTGGGAAAGCACACGAGCAGGTTACTTTGCATCTCTGACAGAATCTTAAAATTGTGACATAATTCAGATTGCAAGGAACATCAGGAGGCTTCAGATCAAACCTAAAATCAATCCAAAGTATGGCCACTTACAACAGGTTGCTCAGAGCTTGCTTAGCCAAGTTTTGGAAACCTCCAAGGCTGAGGATCTCACAGCTTCTCTGGGATCTGCTCCAGTGTTTGACTGCCCTCATGGTAAAAATAATTGTCCTTCTATTTAATCAGATCTACCATGCATCTCTGCAGAGATTGGCTCCACCTTTTCTGGACCTCACCATAAGGCAGCTGTAGACACCAATAAGCTCTTCCATGGGACTTCTCAGTTTTAAGGCTGAACTGATGCCTTAACTGTCCTCTTAGAAACAGAGACTAGACAGAATAAAGAAATAAAGGTAGGTATTTATTTGAAAAGCCTTCAAAGGCACACCCTGGGAGCCAGAGGCTGCTGCCAAGATGGACCCCAAGATGGACGGCAGGTCACGAGTTCTTCACACTTTTATAGGTTTGGTTCATTTACATATCAGGGTTAATTCTCCAATTAAAGCTTCAGTTTAATGATGTAATTTCCCCCAGCTTGCCCCCCCTTTAGAGTCTTTGGTTTACACAAAGACTCTTTGGGCCTAGGATGGTCTGAGTGTCCTTGAGAAGCAGGCCTGGAGAGGCTTTGTTATGTCTAACTAGCAGGAGAGAGCAGAAATTAGCAGGCTACAAGAAACCTCAGAGCTACACACTAAATAGTACAGAACTTGAAAAAATATAAAAGTTAAAACCTAAGGCATCAGAACAAGCCCAGCTCCTGCAGCCTCTCCTCACATGTTGTGTTCTCAGCTGCCCTCTGAGTTGAGTATGTCAGTATCTTTCTTGCACTGGAGCCCCCAAAGCTGCACGCAGTTCTCCAGATGCGGTCTCACAAGGGCTGAATAGACGGGACTAATAAATTGCCGTGACTTTCAGCCGTGATCCTGTAAGTACAGCCCAGTATGCTACTGGTTTCCTTTTCCTCAAGGGGACACTGCAATTCCCACCCCTGGTCTTGGCTCTTTTTATTCTGAAGCTGTTCCCAACCCATCTACCTAGTCTGAATTGCTGTAAGGGTTAGTCTGCCTCAGAGGCAGGACTTTGCTGCATTTGCCTTAGTTCATGAAGTACCCAGCAGATAATTTCTCCAGCATCCTGAGATCTGCCTTTCAAGGAAGTCCTGCCCCCACTGTAGCAACTGCCCAGGCCATGCCCGAGGAGAGCAGCTGACACACTTGCAGAAACTTGGCTTCAACCAACCCACTAGACCCAGGTTGGGTGACGCCCACACACTTGCTGAAAGTGCACTCTGTTGTGTCCTCCAGGATGTCAACAAAACTGTTAGATGGTACTGGCCCCAGTACTGACCACCTAGAATACACCTGGAAACTGGCTGCCAGTTCAACTTCATCTGGACAGCTAGGCTTAAAGAATGGTCTGGTACACTTCTCACCTGTTGCAGGTAGCTACCCAGTCCAGATCAGTGATTTGACTATAGGCTGTTTTAAAAATAAATAAATAAAAAAAAAAAACAACAGAAGAATCCTTTTATTTTCAAAGTTTGATCAATCCATGAAAGAAAGAGCAGCACATTTTTGCAAAGCCCAAATAACTGTACAGCTCATTCTGAAGACAGATTTTTCTCACCAGAAAGGAAGTGCCTGTTAAAGAGAAGGAACCACGAAGGGAGCCGGGACCAACTGTGGGCAGCATGGTTCTGCTGGCTGGTACCTTTAGAAACACGCTATATCCTTCACACTTCTCCTTCCAGTGTTGGTCTCCTTAAAATCACTGAACACTCAGTTGAGGATCCATCTAACTATAAAGGACATTTTAACATCCCTGAGTACTATGTCAGGGCTGCCCAGTATATTTCAATTTTCATTCACAGGACCTATGGAATAAATGGAGAAAAACTTTCCAGGGGGGAATGCTGCCTGGCTGTATGAGCAGCCACCTTTTCATTATACTTCAGAGGAAATCAGGTTGTCTTCCAGTGAGTTCCAGTCACCAAATTATTTTATTGTTACAATATCATGAAGCAATTTTTATTTTGCGCACATCAAGGTGCTCAAAATGTTAGTTTTCACAGTATAGAATGGATGTGACAGCATTTGTCATGGAAGCACTCAGCAGAGTATGTTTCAACTTCATTTAGTTGTGCTGTTTTATGAAGTTCTGCAGTAAAATGTGCCAGCAAATTATGTTAGTTTCTTTCTGGTGATTAACTAATCATTCATATAATAAATAGCAGCTAACTACAAGAAAGAGATTTATTTGTCACAGAATTAGAAGAATGTCAAACTTTTCCCATTTCATGTAAAAAGGCAGAGGAAAAAATACTTCTAAAATGACTTTGCAACATGTGCTTTATTTTAAATCATTACTGAATCAAAACTACAAGTATATCCTTTTAATATACCCTACCCACTCAATGATTTTTTTTCTCAGGGTTTTTTTTTTTTTTTAACATGGAAAGAAACCTACATTGCAATTGTAAATTTTCATGCTGCAATGTTCTCTAACGAGCCATTTGTTTCACTAATAATAGCAATTTAAAAAAAAAAAGGGCATTTTTCAAGCTCATATGTACGTCTATATTTGGGAACTTAAAAAAAAAACCCGTCTCGGATGTAAAAATGTGACTTGGAATATGTAAACATTTTCGTATACCTGAAACACTGGAAGAAGAATATCAACTAACAGCAAAACAACAGTTGCCTTAAATCATTGAAATGGGAAAAAGCATGTCACGGGGAGCAGAGAGAAGCACACACTACTCAGTCTTTAAAGGGTTATAAGAAATGAAGTAGCTCATTAGGTCATTGAATTCACTTTCTTTTCTCATCCAATGGAAAGCAGTAATTCTGAAGAGAATGGCCCAGCAGAACACCCCGTCATTCACCATAATTTTTCTAGCCATTAGTTAATCTTGACGAAGTGTCAAGTTTCAGTTGCTTTTTCTTTTTCCTGAGAAAAGTCATTGATGTTTGGTGGAAATGTCTCCTGTGACTGTACAAATAAAATAAGGCATTTCAAGAGATTGTTACATGTTTTCTTTTTGCTGACAGAGGCTTGTCCACAGTGTCTTTTGTACATCAAAACCTCTGCTTTTCTACAAATGGGTGTGGCTAGAATGTCTTCAGTTCCCACTGTGGCGCTGGGTGCTGGGTGTCCTGAAGGCTCGTCAGTGTCCCATTACTGTAGCTTGAAAGTCAGTGATGTACAACAACATATTGCACAATCCAAACTGTGTGGCTCCAGAAAGGATTAAGAAGGTACACTGGAGTCATCTGTGGGTTCACTCCTTTCATTTCTCTTTAAGTTGTAATGGTCATCTGGAAAATTAAATTAGCCAGACAAAGATGCAAACTTTTTGCTGATTAAATTACAAAGCAGTCCTCAGATTGTAGAGGAGTGGCACATTAAAAACAACAAATCATTCAACCTTCTTCACTGTTGATCCTTAATTTGAAAGGCAGCATGGATTCCTAAGGCCGTAGCTTCCAGGATTCCTTCAGTGAAAAATCATTGCTACCCAACTATAAAAGGCTTAGCTCTTAAGAGAATATTGTGCTTTTTTTCTTTTTCCTTTAAAATTGAGATTGAACCAACTTGATTTGCAGTGTGACACCAAAGAGATCAATTAGTTTTTTCCCTAGTCCACTTGATCATGGTCTCTGGTGAGCGATACAGGAATATTAGCTTGGCATACAGGTCTTCTTCTAGTTCCAGTTCTCCAGTCTCTCGCACTAGGAAAATGTCAGTACACAGCTTCAGGATTCGGTCAACATTGGGTAGCTCCTCAAACATGATGGAGTGAGAGATCCCACTGAAAAATTCACGGACGAACTTCCCTATCACCAGGACAACTGAGGCATATAGTCCCATAATGCTGAAAAGAAAGAAAGGAAGAGTTCGAATCGTGCCTTGTGAAAGGGCAGCCACGTGTGAGGAAGCTCATCTACATGGCTAACTGTCGTCTGTCAGCTGGGTGAACATTAATTTCTAATTAGGATCTCGTTTCTGCTGTGCTGCAGGATGAAAGCAAGTAAGATCTCTTCGAACACCACACAAATCTGGAAGCATCAAACAGCTGAGGCTGCTGACTTAAATTGTTTAACCCCAGTTGCTGATGGTTGCACGTCCTGCCTGCTACAGCTTGGAAATCACAACTGGAAATCTGACAGCAGCTGGCTGCTAAAGGCAAATAATCTGTCAGGTTTCATATCTAATATTTTTTATTGAGGTATATGTAACTGGTGACAAACTAACATTTACCCACTGATAATCCTTCTATGGGGACTTCTCCAAAATCCTACCAGAAGGGTGTATCTCCTGGGGATGCCTAGTCTCCTGCCTTCCTCTGTCTGTGGAGATGTATTTCATAATTATTTCACAATCAGGGTCCTGGCTAGGAGATTGGGAAGGTCACCAAAACCACGCAGAGTTTGGGCAGAACTTGACCTGCAGCTAAACTAACATATTTTGAATTATTTCACTTCAATAGGAAATTGGTGTGAAGGGTGCTTCTGTTTTTATTCCCACTGGAGAGCAGTTATCAGGGGTAATACTAACCTTGCAACTATTAACCCTTCTATGGATAATATTGACATGAATTTGAAAATCTCACAAAATGCCTTTTCAAAATGTTGTAATGTTCAAACACTACAACAACAAAAAAGAAATACCCCTCCCCCCCATCAGCAAATAAAGTCATCTTTACTTCCATCTTATGCACTTTATTTAATTTTATGTAAAGATTTCTCCTTACCCATAACCAGCCAAGAATCCAAGGCTCGGTGGACTGACTTTATCACTGAATATGAAGAGTTCAAGACTCTCCTGAGACGTTTTATGTCTTTTTCCAAGCTGATTCAAAACCCACCACTCACGAGCTCCCTCTTCAGATCCATTTTTGACAAGGGAAACTGTAATATTTTCCCACTTGCAGTCTATTGAAAAAAGAAGTGTTAATATAAATACACCAAAAATTGCAAAAATCAAACTATTATGAGACAGATACTTCAAACATCTGCATTATGAAATGACTGAGCAATGCAGAAGCAAAATTTTCCTAAACTCCATTTTACATTATTTCTGTATACAAAAGTATAAAATCCAGACTTCTGTGTTTTTTCATCTGTAAATCTCATCTGAATCTGCACTAAATAAATAAAGTATTTAATCTCTCCTACATTCTCTTCTGTACAACTGTCAAATAATTTTGGTATTTTCAGGCCAAAGTATCGATAGCATTCATCACATCTGCATTTCAGGCCTAGAGAAACACGTTTAACCTGGAAGGATAGCAGTCAGCTTCTGTATCTCAAAGTGAAACTATCACCATAAACCATTTATGTCTGATATAAAAGATATTATTCTCTTGTATAAAAAAAAGGATACTGTGCTATTTTATGCATACTGATCACACAGACAAGAGATGAACTCTGGTCCTCCTGAGTGTACATTAGCAGTGTATACATTAAAGCCCTTCTGAAGAATCTCAAATTAGGGACCTGACCAATGACAGTGAAGCACTCATAACTTATTGCTACTCACAGAGCTGGGTTCAGCATCAAGAATTGTTTTTTCCCAATGAATCTAATTACTGAACCTTGACAGGAACATACTATGTAGCACTACTACTATTACACTCGAGCTCCAAATTTAGCCTCTGCTGAGAAAATTGCTCTTAGATAAAGACTTGTTCCAGTCTTCCAACCCAACAGGCTTTTCACACGTGTGTATGTGCATGGGTGCACCTATTCTGTACGTCTGTGAGTACCTGCATGGATTCCGATTGGGTAATAGCACTCTGAAATTCAATGATTTATCTAAAGTGGATTCTTTGTAGCCAATAAGGAAGGAATAGCTTAAAAAAAATAATTATGCAGTGTCATTATTTAAGCTGAGGAATTTATTTGCAGACATGCAACACTTCTGACTGTTCACAGTAAGGTAGCAGGGAGATATGGAGAAGTAAAACTTGAGATCACTTACACATAAAACAAAAGTAAACAGTTCCTAAAGCAAACTTGAAGGAAAGAAGGCAGACTTCATCCTTAGAGTCCTCACTGTTAAATCCAAAGCTAAAATACATGCAGATGCATTTTCTGCCTTATCCTGTATTACCTCATCTCTCCTCAAGCTTGCAGACACCAAGTAGAAACCATTTTAAGTGCATTCCAGACTGAGGTGCCCCATAACAGCTGTGAGCGTACAAATGTGAGTGCTGCCTTGCACTTCCTTAAACCATACTCTGTTTCCCATGGTCTGGAGACATACCTCTCAATAGCTGCTTTATGGGTTTTGCCAGAGAATCACTAGGAGCCTTGATGTAGTATGGGTACACTTCCTCTAATGTTCTGGAAAAAAATGAGAAATCAAATATTTCATATTTTTTACCTCTAAAATAATTTAGAAATACCTAACAGTGCTATTCACATTTCACAGCAATTCGTGGCTTAAGTTATGACTTTATAGTGTTCAGATGTCACATCTGAAAATTAGCTGGATTTTTCAGCTATGTTTTGTTAGAACTTCAGCAGAGAGTTCCATCCATAATATCACCACTCACACACCATGAATTCCACATACGTGGGGCATGTGTGTTTGCATGGAATGTAGACTTTATATTTTGTTCCCCTTTTTAAAAAAGCTGCTTTTATAGTCAACTATAGAGTCACAAATAAAGACAGCACACCACCAGTCGTAAACCAGCTAGAAAAATATGTGGTGAGCACAGCTGTTACTTCAGAATTGCAAGGTGTTTTGATAATAACACCTAAAAAAAGTGAGAATTTTTGCCAGAATTTTTCATTGGGAAATATTTTCACAGTTTTTAGGAAGATTTCAAACTTAGAAAGAAAGATGTTTGTAAAAGTTCTTCCACTGGACTCAAAATCAAATCATCTTAAGTGGGAATAAATTACCAGTTATCTAGAGGGAGACACATTTCATTAAAAGAAGAGACACTGTCCTAACATTTTCCTCAAATGACTGAAAAATTCCAGGGAAGAGGAGCTCTCAGGGAAGTCCTGTGACACTTGGCTACACTGCATACACCAGGCTGAGGAAGAACAAGGGTGGCCAATTGAAAATCCCTTCTGATCACTCCAGCAGGTCCAAGGAAAGGTTAGAGCTCAGCAACTAAATTGTCCCAGCACAGGTGGTGGCAGAAAGCTCCCTGCTGAAGTATCTGAATGGCTAATAGCTGTCACAACTATTTTTCCTTTATGACCAAGTAAAAAACCTTAAATCTACAAAATTACTGCAAGACAGGCAAATGCAGCTCTATCATTTATGTTACTGCTTGCCTCCAGCAAAGAGAGAATTATGAGTTAATTACTTCTAACCACAAATGAGAAAAATCTACCCTCTGTGGCCCTACGTCACCTTAGGAAATACTGCTGTATCTTCACGCAGCAGGAAAGAGGCATCAAGTATTTTTTAAGTGCAATGATCACGTGCGATAGCAGTCTGTTTGGATGTACAAGTGTGTGTGGGTGCAGAAAAACAGCTGTGCACAGAAAAGGCAAATCTAATTTCTACCTACTAACAGATAAGAACCTCTCAAGACTTTTTACCCAGTTGGTCTCAGATTAAACTTTTCATCTCCTTGGCTAGAAATCAGATCAAGTGGCCTTCAGGGATGATGTGTTGGCTTAGCAGTACTTAGAAACTACTGCTGTAAAGTAATCCCCAGTGAGAAGGTGGAAGAGGAAGAGCCAGACTCTTTTCAAATCTGAAAGGAGGGAGGCATCACTGCCGTTAATGCTGTAAGGCTATATCCGTAGAATAATGTTTGATATTCATATGAAGAGCATGCCTTGTGAATTTCCATCACAGGAAAAGATCTGATGTCAGAAACGACTGCAGATGTTACCCTTTGACCGTAGTGATTTAACACTTCCTTGCCAATCTCGTACTATTCAAGAGTAGCAATATGGAATACAGTCTGGATGGTTATTTAGAACAAAAAAATCCACAATACAGAATCCTCAGATCAAGTTGAATGAATGTAACTCAAAGGCGAGTTGAACTGTGAATATCCTGAACATGTGCTTATCCAACAAATCAAAGAAAAGTTACTAATAGCTTCACCATGCTTGTTATTGATGATCCAGTGTTCATGGTCCTCTCAGCCTACATTTATAATAGGAAACAAGTTTTTGCCTCTGATATTACTATTACTTGGCTTCAATGCTGTTGGCATCTGTTATTAGAGGGGGATAGATGGGCAGACAAATGAAACATTTGCACAAGCCTGACCACCTTAGGAAATCAGGCTTCAAAGGGGAAATTTTGCACATAAATAGAAAAAGAAAATAACTTACACCTTTTCCGGCTGACGTTTAGCCATCATTGTAGCAATAGCCGTTCTGGTATGGTTTTTTAGTGCAAAGGTAAGTTTATCTGATGCTATTTCAGCTTTGGCACCAAGGGAGAGATTTCTGTTGGAAGTAAAAGGGAAAACACATTGACAACCTACAGAGAGAGCATAACCAAAGCACTTGTGTTATGAATGCAAGATCTGGTTGTATAGCTAGTCTAGCTGCACTGACCCTGGCTATCCGAGTCTGTGATAAAGCATCATGCTACCCTGTACCTGAGATGGGGTGGTTTTCTCACAGAGGACACGTAGCAGGGTGTGTTTTTCTAACTGCCTATGCCTTTGCATGCGTTACAGGACAAGGATGACAGATTAGTGTAATTTTGCTGACTTTAGGCAATGGGACCATTTGGTGCCAGGACAGCTAAGGATGTTGCAGTCAGCTACAGCTTCCCACCTCAGCCCTGGAGAAAGATGTGTCTGACAGACTGACAGGACCTCCCTGCCTTGCCCCCAGGCTTCACTCCAGCTGCAGGACATGACTGGGGCAAGATCAGCTTTTGCACAATGCCTTAGGCCATGCCCATGCAGCAGCTGGGTGAGGCAGCTCCCAGGCGGCAGGGGGCTGCAGGGAAACACCCCCGGCAGATGATGGGCAAAGGCAGAAAATGTGTATGCTGCCTCAGTGACACAACAGGCCCCCCTCACTGCTGCTGGTGGCCTCCTGGCCTAGATGAAAGGCAGCAGGTGGGAAGTCTGTAACACTGTCAGTCATTCATGATCACTGTGTACTCCACAAGATAAAATTCGAGCGTGAAAAAGGTCTCTTTGCACTAGTGCATGGATGCTTGTAGCTATGAAATCATATGAGCACACTGAGTAGCAGTACTAAAAATTGATATAAGGCTCAGAAATGATGGAGTGATGTAATTCACTAGCTAACAGTCTGTGCTTCCAGGAAAATAAGGGGGAGGGGGTGTCAAATACAGTTGAATTAAGGGTGCAAATTCATTACAAGCCTATTTCTGACTGTGGAACAATGGACCCAGCATGTTCAGAGCTCCCACAGTGATTCAGCTGACCTGCTTCTTGTGCATAGTCATTTCTTACAACAATCCCGCTTCTACTTCAAACAAAACAGGCTGCAAAGGAACTTAATTTCCATGGAGTGATGACTTTACTCCAGTGTAATCCAGCAATCTACAGGAATCCCAGCTGGCAGACAGTAGCCAGCAAATGACCTTGATGACTGGGTGTGCTCTAGCCTGCGTGCAACAACTTTATATTCTAGGCTGTCCCTTTCAAAAACTCCATTGTAAAGTTAGTTCACTGGGGCCAAAGAAGTCTCAAGTGAACACACAAAGGTCTCAACAAAACGGATCTGTGCCATTGTTATGGTATTTACACATAAAAATAGTTTGTGTCAGTTCCAGACTCCCTTAATAAGAGGACTAAGAACTTCTGTTTGTATTTCCTCACTCGTTTTCTGCTTTAACGAGGTACAAGTATTCACTTTCCAGAAATGCTAACAAGTTTGCTGTTAAGGGCAGTTCATTTGAACATCTCCATCTAAAACTGGCTAAAATTTTCTTACTTTTTCCTCCTTCCCGTCAAGTCCCATTGAAAATTCCACCTTGGCATTTTAAATAATCTACTTGGTAGTGGCTCCACTTGTTTATTTTTTGAGAACCGCAGGCAACAAATGTTTTTGTGGGTAACAAAAGTGACTTCTCTCTGTCTCTCTCCCTACTGCTCTCAGTTTTTTGCTCTGCCATACAATAGAATTTGCTGAAAAACTAAGCCAAAAATGCAATGTGCAACTGTTCTACTGAGCGAATGCTTGGCAAATTATCCATCCACCTTATAACAGCTTTAATTACCTCTGAATGGTCCATGAAAGAACTACAGTGAAATCAGCATCAAAATCTAGAAGTCCCTGTATCATTTTCTTTCTACTGGGAGGGCTGATGGTCCATAAAGAGTTTGAATTCCCCTCTAGATCTGCTCGAGTTATATCTTCTCTTGCATAACCCTCTAGAAACTGCAAAGCAGCCTGTAGGTGCAGAAGAGGAAAAGAAAATTTCAGTGCAGTGATATTCACGAGACACAGACTCGCATTTCCCAGCCAGACAGAATTGTAAATGTTTGATTAATTGTAAGTGCAGTCGTGTGCACTGATTGTTTTCCTCAGGTACCAACTGGGGCTTGAGATAGCAAGGGGAATCAACAAAGTATAGCCAAGCTAAAAAGGCAAAACAAAAATGGCCTCCTTGTTTGATGGCCATGTTGGCCAAAGTGAGTCTGAAATTTCATGAAGTAAACCCTGCAGAGTCTACTTAAACTTGAGTTAAAATTTTACCGTCTCTTTTGTTAAGTATCTTCCTGCACAGAAGAGTGTCTGCAAAGGTTAAAGCAACTTGAACCTTGTAACTTCCAAGTGGATCTAGGTTACAACATTAGTGCTATTATACATGGGCTATGTGGTAGGACCTAATACAAAACTGTAATACCAAATTCTTGAATGGGCTACTCGCAAGCACTTCTTTTAAAGTTATATCTGATCAAATGCCAGTTACATCAGCAACGCAACAGCTCCTACTAATTGCTAGTTTTTTCCTGTAGAAACTTGTGAAAACTGGGCCAGTTGCTCCATGAAACACTGAGACTATGCTTAAATGCTTATGTTTTGACATTTTAATGTCAAAACATTTCTAGGCTACGCACCCTTTCTTTTGACAGCACCACCACTCCTCACTGGGAGGTGAAAGAAGTGCGTACTCTCGGAAGGGCAAGGGGCTTAGAAGTGCATACGACACTGCTGTGTCCCCACAGCATGTTTTTATTGGCAGTACACAAACAGCATCACATCTCCTGAAGGTTTGTGTCATTTACAGGGGAGGGTTTCATTCAGACAACGGGACAACTAGGGTTTCTGCCTTCCAGGATTTTGTGCAAAGATATCTACATTAATTGCAGCTTGTCTCATAACCCAGCCCTGTCCTGACAAATGACGTGTCTGAACCTTTATTCGTGTAAATCCTCTTTATAGAAATATCTTCCAATTGATGACAGCACTCGTGACCACTTATAACTACACAAACAAAACTCACAAAAGGTCTCCATGGAAACATGCACACATTTTTAAGTAATGAGGTATTCTACATTTCACTTACAGTGTTACCCCTATAGCTTCTCAGAAATTCATTGAACTCATTCGGATCCAAACTTTTGAGCTGATTCTGCTGAGCACTCATGGTAAAAATAGGCTGCGAAACAAAAGAGCACATGCTTATCACATTTACTTCACATTGGCTGCTACATACACACTGCAGCATCCTGTGCATCACAGTCCAAGACAATTATGGCACTCAATTCCACAAGACAAGGTTATAGTGTCATTCCACTGAGATGCAAGCTACCTACAATTATCTTGTATCTACCATGTGGACATGTAGGATCATTTATTCAGTTTTCACTGCATGTAGATTCAGGTTTTAACTTGAAAATGAAGTTAACATTTTACATCAGTGATAAACTAACATGTTTTTAAACCCAAAAGGGGTAATTTGTGGAAGCTTGCCAGGTACCTTGCATAAAGCAGGAGAGTTCAATTCAATGAAAGGAAGAAGAAATAGCACAAGTGCAAAAAACAGAGTTTGCTTTTAGTGTTTCTTCTTTTTTACCTGATAACCTCCTAGAGTTATTGTGATTGATACATCTAGAGGCTTGTTGGTGATGCCTGCAACAGATTTGATTAAAGACATGAAGAGCAGTGGGAACCAGACAATACAAATCAGCAAGACGATAATCATGCCACCCATTCCATACTTCACAACTTTCTTTTTCTTCTGGCCTCTTGGTTGGGGATATCTCTGCAAAAGCAAACAGCAATAAGGTAACATCCCTTCCATCAGAGGTACACTTCATACGATTTGATGGGTGAATATATAATGAACTTAAGGCTTCCCATCTCTTGTGGTAATTTGCTACCCCATGTCAGGCCAGATATTTTGAGATTTTTTTAGCCAAACCTGTACAGACACCCGATTGCTGATGACAGCAAATGACGACAAATGAACCCAAATCAAGTGTGAAAAATATTGTAAACCTCTGTGATTTTGATTCTTCACAACCATAAAGAAGGGAGAAATTAGGTAGCATAATTTGATTTTCTTTTTGTCTAAGTGCAAGCATGAACTCACAAGAACAAAATATAAAATAATAGCAGAAACAGTGATACAAAAATTTGTTCCAAAAACTGCCATTGTGAGGGACCCACTTTCTTGTGTTTGCACTTCCAAGAAGTTTTATATCAAAACTCCTTAAGGGCATACTTCTTCCCACAGATCTTGAAATGCTGCAAACTGTATATTGTGGGGGATGGGGGGAGCAGGAATATTGTTTGCCAGTGGCTGACATACACAACCAGTAAAATGTCTGATATTGCACTACCTCCACATTCATTTCACGCCTCACTGGCAGTATTTCTAAGAGTTCACAGGCTTGATCCAATCTGTTTCTAGTGAATTCCACACCAACTGCAATTAACTAATGTTTAAAATTTTGTTGCTTTTCCTAAAATCTTGATACTGCTGATGTAACATCCTTCTTTTTTTTTTTTAGCTTCTGAGAACAAAAGTGACTTCTTCTCCCTTCAAAGCAGATCACATGGCATGTCTGTTTTGCCTTGCCTGTAATTGTTGTCCTCTGCTATCTGCCTCATGACTGAATACTCTTAATACTTTCACCATCCTGTAAAATGTCATGCTTTCACTGTAATTTATTTTGGTGTAATTCTCTTACTGGATTTAACTCCGCAGTGTTTAGTAGCCTGTCCTCCATGCCCTGCATACCACATGTGCAAAATAAAGATGCACTGTACTGCACTGCACCTCAAACACACCAGGAATCTGGCTCTCAGGAAATTGTTCTTGCTTTGCAACATGAATCCATAAAGCCCTGTGAGAATATTAAATTTGTAATACAATGCTATATTTAAAACCAATTATTTACTTTGCAAAAGCGGTGTATCAAGTAATTTGTCTCATGCTACAGAATATTGTTTTCATTAAAATATCATATCAAAATCAGCAGGGGTATATTATTTGTCTGCAGGAGATTAGTTCAGGCACCTTTAATGATGTTATAGAACATCTCAGAGAGACTCTAGCAGTCCAAGTACTTAGGCATATCACTCAGTGAGAGAGAGAGAACCAAAGTACCTTGAACAACACTCATAGAGTCAAGACAGAATTATTTTGCTGTATGGCATTAGCACACCCATGCCAGCTTAGACATGGAAATCTTCCCACGTCAGATCTCTGCTACACATAATGTGAGTTGTACTGTAAAAAAAATGCGGTGAGATGGAGAGTCAGGGTAGAACTGGGTTATTACTTCTCCGACTCCTGAAGTTCTTTGGAAGTCCTTCCATTCATGGAAGAAGTGGGAATCATAGAGAAAAAGCCTATATGCAAGATTTGTGTGCACTTTAGCTCTGAGTTAATCTAAGTGACATACTTGGAAAGTAATTGCCATTAAGACACAGGATTATAATAAAAGTAGAAATACGTCAGTAACACTTAAAAATAAATCTATTTCAGTGCAGATGTAGAATTTCTGACTGGTTTGGTCACTCTTAAAATAATGTTTAATTTCTTTTTCAAATTGGCAAAATAAGCAAGCATATGGTTGCAATCTTTATAGCAGTTACAAAGAATCCAGAATGTGCAAGTTTAATTTGAACTGAAGCTTAAATGATTTAAAGAGACTGAAATTTCATTGAGACAAATGGTGGGTTTATCTGGCCTGCAGCTCAGTTCTGGATGTGCAGGGACTCTCCTGAGACAAAGGAGCCAGCTGAGTTCCCTCTGCAGTTACATGAACCTGGTGTGCCTGGGACCTATACTGTGGGGCATGAGCTCTTCCTTCTACTGACCTTGCAGCTTCCCTGCTGCTCATTTAGTTGTGTATGAGACTCTCTGAATACCAGGACTTCCAACCCCAGCCTTGAAACGCAGGCATGCAATTAAGCCAGCAGGCACATGCTTGTGGAGTTCACGTTAATGGTGGAAAAATCAGCTGGGCACAAAAGAGAAGCCATTTGAAGTTTCACTCGTGGTGGCTGCCAACGAACGTAAAGTACCCAACAGTCTGAATATTTCTGAACACAAGTGCCAGGCATATCTTCCAACAAACTTCTTATGGTGGATTTCTCAATTATTTAGGGACTCATGATTATTTCTCTTCCCTTCTGCATGGGGGAGAGAAAGCCTGAATCACTCATAGGGGGTTTCCTTACTTTTTCTGACTCTCGCCAACACTTCAGGATGAAAATATGAGCATAGATATCTTCAACACAGATCCAGCTGGAAAGACTGAGAGTGGTATCAGTCCAAACCCAGTCCATTACTGCTCTCAGCTCAGTCAAAAATGGAACTAGGCGGAACCTGAAGAGAGACCACAGCAGATAACTTGTCAGAAATAGAAGCATCACATCCAGCAAGCACAGCAAGTGTATATATGACAAGAGGAAGAATTAAGACAACATAAAAAGAGCTTAATGGGGGACTCTGTAAGCACAAATACATTCACATCCTGAAATTGCCATAGCTCGTGTTACTCTAGATCTACTTGCCAGGCCATAAACATGCTTTTGCATCATTATGCCCAGCAGTAATTGTGATTGAGGCACTGACAGAATAGTACAAGACTTTACTGTATCCCTAAATTCCTCTGACCTGGGAGTGCAGGACATGTTTTTGACAGGATGGTGGTAATTAGTTTTATACCTCCTTACACCAAGTCTTGCATGGCATCTTTGCAGTAGGTGGGCAGCCCTCAGCTGCATATGGAAATGGGCTTTGTGAGTAAGGATTAAGCAGCAGAAGAAGGCGGAAATCAACAGGAAATCAACACGCAGAGAGCAGCTGTTCAAAGTGCATCATTCACTTCCCTAGTCCCACATTTTCCTGATCAGCCACATCTCAAAGAGCATTTCATGTGAGGAAAGCTTTCTTCTGTAACTTTTCCTTGGAATGCAAGAAGCCTATACTGCAAATACTGTGAAAAGGCCGAAATTATTCTGTTTTTTCTGTGAAATACATATATGCTTCAAACTGGTTTAATCACAAGACCACTGTAACAGTGTAAGTGGAGGGTGTGGTCTGCCTCTGTAAAACCACCTTTCACACTCTGAGGTGACACTATGCCTGTTCCTTGCACTAACACTCTGAACTCCTGAGAGTTTCAAATGTGCAACACTTCTCAAAGCAAACATTTCTTTTTGTGCTTATTTTTTAGTTCTTATTTCTCAGGTGTGTTTTCTTTCATTCTATTCCTTTCACCTGCTGAGGTAGAGCCAGTAGACCTGCTCCAAAGGTCTCCTTGGGATTGGACACCTTACTACTTTTTTGGACTGCAAAACTAATAACATTACCTGTTTTCTAGCACAATGTGCAGCCCCTCTTTCTGTTCACAAAGGTGATTTCTTAGAAGTGTTAAAAATATCTCTTTCATAGGGGACTGAATGGCTGACTGGTGTATCAGGCTTCTGGTTTCAGACTGGGAGACAGAATTTTACGAAGTTTGCCTTCCAGAGGTAGATTTTTCTTTTTTCTTGTGGACTACAGGGGACCTATGGCATATACAGAGCGTGCTGTGCAAAATTTACTGTCATAGTTCCAGCAGCCTGTGAAGAAAAGTAATGAATAACCCCAGCATTTCCCTATAGCAGATCTTTATTGCACAAAAGAAAGAAGAAAGGCAGTAAGTCTATGCTTACCCTTGAAATAAGAACAGGTTGACATAGTTGTAACTTTTTGTGAGGAAGTTGCCAAGAACACGAGTTGGATATCCGCAGCGTATCTGATAAGCTGATAAGCCAAAATAAACACATTTCACAAAATACCAGAGCTGGGCAACTGTGTTCTGGCTAAATTTCCTGTAAAGGAAAAGACAGATAAAGGAAAATGATGAGCTTTGTGTATGACCAAATTAGCTTGAAATGTTTTTTGCTCCTGGCAGTTTCCTCTTCCTGAGGTCCTGTGAAAAGCCCTTGGTTGCTGACCCCACAGCAGGGTTAAAACAGTATTGGAAAGACACCGAATGAGAAAGTCTAAAACCAGCATCCATTGCCACCTCAGGGTCACAGGGGAGAGACTGGGAACAGGCTCCCCAAAGAGTGAGGGCTTGGGGCAGTGCCCTCTCCCTCTGGATGCTGGCAGCCCCCTGCTGCCCAGCACAGACCAGGCTTCCTCAGCCCCCATGATGGCACAACCCTCTGTGAGCCCTGGGTAGGGGCTCAATCAAGGCAACTTTAGTGGCTATTTGTGTTCATGGCAGCACCTCATACAGGAATTTAAGATGGAGTGACCTGTGAAAATATTTTTCACCCTTCCCTGCTTGACTCAAGTCTTATTCCAACAAATAGTTCAGAAACCTGAGTTTTGTGTATCTCCGAAGATGGAGATCCCACAACCTGTCTGAGGAACCTGCTCCAGTGTTCAACAACAGTCAAGAGTTTTCATCATATCTAACTGGAATTTCCCTTTTTTCCCAACTTATGCCCTCTTGTCCTGTCTGAAAACAGCTTAGCTTCTTCTCAATGCCCTATTAGTAGGCAGCTGGAGTCAGCTCTTCACTTTCTCTTCTCCAGACTGAACTAACTCTCAACCTCTCCTCACATGTGCCGTTTCTGGTTGCTATTCAATAGCACAGTGGATCTGCAGCAGATGCCTCATGATGGACAGGATTTGTCAGCCAGCCATAACCCAATATTTTCAATTAAATCCCACAGAAGTATTTTAATTAAGAAATTTGCAGAGATTTCTAAGACTCAATTTGACTTAGAAGGAATACAGGATGTTTGAGATGCAGATTTGAGATTAACAACTTGATACAGCTTTCCCAAAAGCACAGACAGAGTCAAAATTGTTTTATTTCATAAGAATTCTCAATGTGCAGTAGCTAAGAAATCCATTTGAAAAATGAATTTTTTTTTTTTTCAAATTTGGGCACAATTGCTAGTGCACTGAGGAAAAACAAAACATTTCTTTTTGAGAAAAAGTGAGACTTTTCAGTCTTTCTTTACACTATAAACCTATTTTGTTTTTCCCAGTAAAATAACTCGACTGTTAACGAAGTGTAATGTGCCCAGGTGACTCACTCAATTTCCATGGACAGTCAATGGAGTGAGGGAAATGCCTCAAGGCAACTTAAAGTAGGAAGAGGGGAGTTAGCCAAACACTACGGAGGGAGCTTTAACACCTCCGCACTGCAGACTGCAGTGGTCAGTGCCCTGAGCCATGAAATGAGAAATGTTAGATTTGGGAGTGAGTCTGACCAGGCATGTGACACAAAATTTCATGCAGCAGGTGACTATGTCCACATCACCTCCATCGCCAAGTGGCAGGAGCACGGGAGAAGAAATTTGCTCTTCAGAACAGACGTATTTTAGACATTCATTCCTCAGTTTAAGGAGATTTAAATCCACAGTTCACACATTTCAGGAAAGTGCTAAGTTATAAGTTACTCTGAGGGAGAGATTTTCTACTCGCTCTTCTAAAGCAGCATGCAGCAGTCTTGGGAGCAGGGAATTGGATCAGAGGCCAACATTGTCTCAGCTGAAGGCTCTAATCGCTCAATTACAGGCAATTTCTCTTTCACCTGCTTACATTTTGGCCTAAATTGAGAATATTTCTGTACATATATAACTAATTCTTCCTCAAACTTATATTGGCCACAGTTACTGCTGTGGAAATGCATTCCAACTTTCTGCTTAGAAATGAGACGAAGAAGAAACTTGCTCACGATTCCAAAGCCTAGCTATAAGCATCTCCAATTTAAATACAAACAACTTGGTAGAGCATCAGCGTTCAACCCATATTGTTTGTTTAGAAGGGTTATACCTTTCTGTCACTCCAGGCAAGATAAAGAACATCCAGAAATGTATTCCAAAAACAAGGATGACCTGGAAGATGACTTTTCCCATGACAGTCTTTTTGAGGTACAGTGCTCGATCTACCACCATGGTACCAAACTGAATGAGCACCATCACCAAAAATGCCTCCGGGACCTGGTCCTCTGATAATGAAGAGGTGATATCTGCTGCAGCAGAGTGTTTCTGAAAAGCAAAATATAAGGGTGGTCAAAGAAAAAGGGCACTTGCATGGTATTTAGCATCTCCAACATGTAAATCCTGCTGCGGATAGATGCCTCTGTGACATACCCCAAAAGCCCAAAATCCAAACACAATGATGATGAAGTCCACTGTATCTGCGAGGAACATCAGCACATACACATCAGTCACTGCACTGTAGTCTGGATGAATAAGATTGTAGAAAAACTGTCTGATGGGCACGTACACCTGGAGAGTCCTAAAACAACATAGACCACAATGTCATTTAACAGCACATAACTTACACTGAAGAAAGTAAAGGCTGAGTGTGGTATGATTAATAGTTTTAAAGATATCTAAGATCTACTCTGACAGCCTTCACAGGACTGCAGAGACACTAGTCCTTTATTCTGATTGCTTCCAAACCCCTGTATTAGGATTTGTTCAGTAGAAATACACGTAGCCAACCAAGTTCACATGGGATACTTAGCTTTTTTATCAGGCAGATACTATTTGAACAACTGCCGATTTGTCTGATGTTCAGCTGGTAGGACATCTGCATACAACGAACACTTGAATTACCAGCAGTAGTAGCCTGCTCCCTTTAAAATGCTGGCCTACTGCTTTACTGTTTGGAACCTCCCCCCAAACCCACACAACTCCTTGTATTGCTCACTTTTTAATTGTAAAAGCTTTGGCTTTGATCATTTGCTCTCGAAACTTTTCCATGAGAAGCTCTCTTCTAGATTTTTGCTTGATGCTTAACACACTGCTTCCCTTCTGACTGCTGTTCCGTGTACTGGTACTTCCTGAAAAAAAGGGAGGGAAAGAGAAGTCAATTCAAAAGAAGAGTTTAAATACTAAAGCTAGAAAGTAATAAATCTTGAGACTTCCATCTCATATGACTCCCACATTTGAAAGAAGCTTTGAAATGAATTCTTCTGCTTTTTTTCCCCCAATATGATAAAATCTTGAGAGCAGCCAGTAAAGGTTTAGCCACTGGCAGATCAAAATTTGATTAATAGCTACAAAAAACCAAGACTAGTGATAAAAGCAAGTATTTGACTGATCTGATTCAGACACCTCACTTGGTATTATATACATTTAGGCTAGAGTACCCTGCCCTTTTTACAAGATGGGACATGTAATCTGTTTCAATATACCTAATAAAAACATTTTCTCAGTTCAACTGTCTTCAAATGTAGATATGAAAAATACATATGCTTTGCATTCCCTCTAGCTGGAGATTATGCTGGACCAGAACTTCTGGATCTGGGCCACACTGAACATTCCTTTCCCAGCTTTTGGATAATGTCATTTTAAAAACATAATGAATCACAAAGTATGCTCTCCATTTGAACTTTAGGAAGGCTTGGAGTGTATTCAAACATGAAGATACATTGGTTCATATCCTATTTCATCACTGAGAAGCAGCAGCATTCAGTAGCCCCTGGGAGCTCCGCAGCAACCAGCCCAAGATTTCAGCAGAATGATCCTATGGGAAATGAACAATTTTCCTTCAAATCCCAGAAATGCCAGAACATTTACCTCTCTTGGATCTGTGTGAGGAGAAGCTGGACCTGTGAGAAAGATGGGATATGCTGCTGGAACTCTTCCTCCTGATGGCAGTCTGCTGCTCAGGGAAGTGGACATGGATCGACTCCACTGATGCAGCAAGATTGACGGATTTCAAAGAGGCAGAAGAGTCTCTCCTGCCTCCTGGCAGAGAGAGCTCATCATCAGTATCCTCTTTACTGGAGCTGTCTCCTTTCTCATCTTCATCCCACAGTCCATGGCACTAGTGGAAAAACAAGAAGAGAACACATCAAGCCTGTATTTCTGTCACAGTATTTATCACAGGCATTGCTCAGCTCAGTCACATATTCACAAGGGAGGAGATTAATTCAATGTGTTGGGTTATCATAGAATCACTTAGGTTGCAGAAGTTCTTTAAGATCATCAGTTCACCTATTAACCCAGCACTGCCAAGTCCACCACTAAATCACGTCCTTCAATGCCACATCTAAATGTCTTTCAAACACTTTCAGGGATAGTGATTCAACCACTTCCCTGCGCAGCCACTTCAAAGGGCTCAGCAACCCTTACATGGAAGAAATTTTTCCTGATATCCAAATGAATGACTTCCTCATATCACATGAGTGACTTAAAGAATGGAAACTAAAAATTAATATAAAATAAGAAACTACCTGAACCCAGATTACCTTTAAAATGGATCTATGGAAGAATAAAGCAAGAAGCTGAACAAGATCATAGTGCACATAACCCTCTTTCTTCTCAATGCCAATAATATTGGGTGGATGGTAAGGTTTATCTTTTGTGTAATCCACATGTTTATTCCAAGGAAAGAAGCCAAACTGGAAGAAGTATTTGATGACAATGGCCACCTGTTCGGAAACACAACAGACTTGGGGTGTTTTATAAGCATGTCAGATATAATAGCCTGATGACAATAAGAGGGATAAAATACGTCTACTTTGTCAGTTTTATGAGAACATAAACAAGCATATTCATTACTACAGAGGAATAACACTTCACATTTCTGCAGTAATAAAGTCAATCACCATTCACCAACAGATGATACTCAGTGGTACTTGAGATACCACAAGCACTGAAATCTGTCTCTTGATTAACAGTTACATAGCAACAGTTTGCAAATGGTCTGTTCTTGTGAGAACTGCTTTACATGCCAGGAAGGATATTGCTCATTGCAGTGAAGGAAATAACAAACAAGATCATTCCGTACCACAAAAGTTGCTGAGGGCTTTAGCAAATATTTGTTTTACTGTGAAGGGCTGAAGGCCCACCCCTGATCCTAGAGATCAAAACCGGAAAAGGGACCATGCAAAGCGTACAACTTCAGTTTTCTGTGTTAGACATGGGCTTGCAAAGCCAGCAGCATACCTCAGTGTAGACAATGGCTGTCATCCAGAAGCGTTTGCTTGGCCGAGGAACAGACAGCATGGCCCACAGGAATATAAGGATGGGAAGCACCAGGGTTATCATGGAGGCAGAGATCATGTGGTTAAGGATGATTACAAAATAGCACACCATTTCTGAACGGGCCACCAGCGTATTGTACAGGGCATAAATAAGGAGCAAGACTCGAGGCTGACCAACATAGAACTTCTCTGACTCCTCCAGCTCGTCATCATGAAACATCCTGTGAGGAGCAGAGTACCACAAATGAACTGAACAGGAACTTCACAAGAGCTGCTTTTCAAATTGCTACATTTTTTCCTTTTGAAAAGTATTAAATTCTCCTGCTAAGTCCAATGGAGGGGAAAAAAAAAAGGGAGGGGGGGATTTGCTATTATAATCAAATAGCCTGATTCTAAGCTCAGAATGCAAGAATTTCAAGCAAAGTAACTAGAAGCACTGCTTTCCCATTTTTAAATTTACCCTGAAAGAGAATCAGCCTGGCCTAAGAACTTCTACAAACATGGCTTTCCTACAGCTGCCCAACCAACATATCTCATGCAAATCACCCAATACTGGTGTGGATTCACATCTGATTTATCAACACAGATAGGAATTTGGAGAAAAAACACAGGTACATCATAAGACCTATATTGTGAATCGTCCAGGGGTATAAGATTAGAACATAATAAATTCCCTTGAGCATTAGATGTGCCCAATCTTCTCATTATATGACTCAAATAAATATAAAAGGCAGTGACTTTATACACTCTTCCTAATTCTCTCTGCTTTTCATAAAGTTTCCTGGCCTGAGATCTTACTGAAAAGCAAAAATTGCTATGGAAAACCAGAAGACAAGACATTGCATCTGACAAAGTCAGATCTATACACCCTCTCTCTCTCTCTGGGTGCAGTCAGGCCGAAAGGCAGTTCTGTGGTTTAAGATTTTGCCCCTGCATTTGGGGAAGCCCTCCCCAACCGAGTCAGGCCAGAAAGCAGCTGAAGAAGTGCAGTGGCACCATCCCCACCTCAATGCTGGTTGTGCTACTGAGCACAGTGTCTAAGGGGCAAAAAGGGGAACATCCTCTCCCTTATGAAAGCACCTAGCAAGGTGGTGTCTCTACATAACCCTCAGCTCCCACTGGCTTAAACAAAAACTGACAAAGGTCAGAGTTTCCCTTACAGTAATCCAAAATAATTAAAGGAGAAACATTTTCCCAGATAGCCCTGGAGGAAACTCATTTGAAATCATAGTTGCCTGGAGAAGAGAAGCCCTCTCTACACAGAATATTTAGAAAAGCCCTTGACCCCAAGACAATTGCAGCACAGAAATTCAATGCTAATCGGAACAATTAAATATGGTATCTAGGGAGAAAGCAGAGATTCCTTCCAAGATGAATTTGAGTCACTTTAGAAATCTGTAATTAGAACAACTGCACAGGAAATGAGCTTCTTCCCTTAAACCAAACTTAGCACAAGGTCTGTACCAGAAACTGCAGGCTAGTTCTGAGACAAAAAGTAATGACAAAACTTTACACATTGTGACCAACAATTTTTCATGGCCGAGGATTCTTACTTGTTCAGGAGCAGCTCACTAGCTGTTAGCTCGTGCGTCAGTGGGGGGAGAATCGTGTCAAGTTTGTCGGTCCGACTGTCGTCTGGGCTCACCATCATGAGGCTCTTGCCAGCTGACTCATCTGGGGAGCTAAAGGGAAGATGCTCAAAGCTGACAGCTTTGCTGTAGGAAGGAGGAGCTTCTGCATTGCTATCCACCGTGGAGTACAATGGCACATCGGTATCTGGAGTATATACAGCTCCTTCTGAATCCAGGCTATAATCTTCCACCTCCTCTTCCTCCAGCCTTGATGCAGAATGAGCTCCTTCTTCCTCATGCTCCCCTTCTACCTCCTCAATGGTTTCTGTGGTCCCCTGACGGGAATAGAGCATGGTGACCTGTGTAGGTTCACTGTTGGAGATGGATGAAGAGAGTGAGCTGAGGTTTCCAAGACCCATGATCAAGCAAAATTTGTTAATTGTACCTTTACACAGACAGCTGAGCAACCTCATTGCATTCCCAGGCCTTCAAAGTTCAAATGGTCTGGTAGAAAAGATATCATCCTGATCTCCTCTTACACAGATGGCACATCTGGGTCCATCTCTTCCCTGAACGAAATCCCACTGAACTCACAGTGATTCACCATCTTTTAACACCAGTAAAGGACAAATGAATATTATCAGCAAGAGAAACTACACTACCTTTCTGAAAGTAGCTCAAACATTTCTGAACAGGGTCAGGATTTGCTATTACATCTATTTAAGACATGCTCCATGGTGAAGGATAGGAAGCCATGGGATTGCTTCTAAACATAGTTTTTAACAACCACTGTATGAGTGCTGTATACAATTGGAACACGAACTGAACACGCACACATCAACTCTGGTTCAAATAAAAGGACATGCAAATTGCTAGCTTGAAGAAATACTAACCAAATTACAAAACTGTTCCAGTAACAGGGTATCTTGCTTACCTTTAGATTGCCCTGTGCTCTTCAATACAGTCTTCCTTTTTACTTTACCTGCCTGCTTTACTTCTGTATGTATCTATTTCCTTATTCAACTGTCTGATGCACTCTGATCAGCTCTTTGTTTGATTGACCCTCCTCACTCTTGGCTTGCATAGACTCATAGCATGGTTTGGGTAGAAAAGTACCTTAAAGATCATCTAGTTCCAGCCCCCCTGCCATGGGCAGGGACACCTCCCACTAGACCAAGTTGCTCAGAGCCCCATCCAACCTGACCTGAACACTTCCAGGGATGCAACATCCACAACTTCTCTGGTCAACCTCTGGTCAATCTCACCACCCTCTGAATGAAGAATTTCTTCCTAATACCTAATCTAAACTTGCCCTTTTTTAATGTCAAACCATTTCCCCTCGTCCTATCACTCCATACCCTGTAAAAAGTCCCTCTCTAGCTCTCATGTAGCCGTCCTTTAAATACTGGAAATTCGCTCTGCAGTTTCCCTGGAACCTTTTCTTCTCCAGCATGAACAGCTCTCTCAGCCTGTCTCCTTAGCAGGGGTGCTCCCGCCCTCTGATCACATTTGTGGCCCTCCCTCTCAAGTATTTTTTCACCTTTCTCCTTGAACATCACTCTTTCTCTTTTTAGTCTCATTCCACTCCACAGCCTAGACAACAGGCACCAACTCAGTGTCTTTGTTGGCTGCATATCCCTGTATCTCACAGAGACAAAACAACATTTCACATAGCTCCTATGACATTAATGGGGCCATATTTTCACGTAAACTATAACCTTTTAGAGAAAACTGGCATTGGCAAAGCCATTGGCACTACCATCTTCTGCCAAAATTAAAAATTAAGTTTCCTTTTTCTTCCTTTTACACTGCTTCCAACCTTATTGTGACTATGTTAGATCACTTTATTTGTAGCAGTTTTAATTACAACATGTAACACTTATGATGATGTGTGTTTGGATGATTCACAGTAGCACTCATCCTGGTTAAAATGTACAAAATCATAGAATCCCAAAATGTCAAAATTGATTGACTCTAAAAATTTGTCAAACACTTTCAACACTGAAAAACAATGATGCAAAATGACATAAAATTTCCGATTTATAGTATTTATAAAATGAGTTGAAACACTGCTTCCCAATGTCATGTAAATCCCTGGGTTTTACCTGCTAAAAAGTGAGTGAACAGCTCTGAACAGTTTTCTCTTGCACTGGATATTAATATTATTTGCTATTTTTTCATAACTGTTTTCCCTTTCTTAACTCCAGCACCTTACTTTAAATCAATTCTAAAGTAATCAAAACTTACTTAGAAATCTTTCCTATATGGACAAAAATAAAAATTGAAAAACCAGCACAATGGTGCCTATCTTAGTTTCTAAAATTACACATCTCAGCCCATATTCAGGATAACTGATTAGCTGAGAAACCTAACTTCCAGCTTCCAATTTAAGAACAACCATCAGCTCAGTAACTCTGAAAATAAGACACTTTTTTAGCTGAATGAATACAGACTTTAGCCTGGTTTTGTACACTCAGTGTAATGCTATGGAACAACTTTAAAAAATACATGAATTAAGGATGAAGACAAAAATGAAACAAAAAAAAACCAGAACAAGAAGTGAAACAGCAAATGAATCCTAGGTTGTGATCCTGACTTTGAATCTCAGAACCGTGCCACGACACAGGAGGGCGTAAAGCTTCCTTTAACCATGCAAACCACTCTGCACACCACGTGTCTGCAAACACAGATCCACGTACACTGCAGTCAGAACAATGGTATGGGTAAACGAGTGAACAAAGCATGCATGAGTTAAGCACCTTGACACTATACTGCCACTGTCAGCTGATGAGGAGGACATATCCATGCTCTGCATTTTACGAAGCCTAGGTCGAGCGCGCTCACTTGTTTTAGGAACAGAGTCTGGTCCATCTAAATCATCAAGGGTTGACTGCCTTGAGAACAGCATGGTTGCTTCAGTGTAGCAGCTACAGCAGCGCAAACAGTTATAGAGACAGTGTTAAATACAGATGGTGTTACGACACACGTGGTTCAGTAAACAAATATGCTCGCCATGCAGCTAAACACTGACACAGAGAAAAAAAGGTTCAGAGAGAAGATAAGGATTTGTTTAGAGTCACCACGGAAACACACTTCTATGCACAGGTTAGTCATGGTCAATTTCACATAGGGGCTATAGGAGGCCATCTATTCACTATTCAAGCACTTATGGAACCAACATAGTGCTCTACACGCTTTCCAGGGGAACAGACTTACATATGTGAGCAGGTTTTATTTTGTTTGTTTACCCCTGAAATTTCCAGATTCCACAAGGATGTTTTGGAAAGGGATGCCCTCTGTACAAATTCTATTTTATTAATGATATACTGTGCTGAACCTTTTTACACAGGTACAAGCCAACTTCCTAGAAGAGCTCTTAAAACTGAGTAAGCTCATATTCCACAAACAGAAAAATAGCTGTCAGACATTGGCTAATCCTCTTTCCAAACCAAAGAGCCAAATCGGATATGTTACTTAGCCAGTAAATGCATGCCAAATATAACCTGCTCTGCATGGGATGGCTTTTATTTTGATATTTACTAGGAAGCTCTGATAATTCTTTCCAGAAGATTTAATTGATTTCAATCACAGTATTTCAAAATTGGTAACATGTGCATCTTGAAATAAAGAACAGATATAATAAACCCTTATCTCCTTTCACTTATCAAATACAACAGGACACCAGAGACATACACAATACATTGAGCATTCATGTGTAACTGGAGAAAAGAAGAACTGGATGAGTTATGAGAAAGAAAGTACATAATTAAATACAAGCATTTAACAGAGCAACAGGAAAGAAGCAAATACATTAATGAGATATGGTAGGTAAAAAGATTATTTCTCCGGTAAAAATCTTTGACAAACACAGATGTCAATGAAATGAGTTCAGTGGCCTGGTGTTTTAACACATGCAGTGACCTGCCTGAGTCTCTCAGATAGAATGAAAGAAGAAAAGACCCCAAAATTCAGGATTTACACTCTCCTTTTCTTTTTTTGACTCCATCTGTATTGCACCTGAAAAGTGGCAGCAGGGGATTTGCTGCCTTGGCAAGCATTATGTTTGTCCAGGGGTACAGAGAATTGGGAAAGAGGTCAGAAAGGAAGGGCAATGGCATTTTCCACATTCCTTTGGTCTTGCTAGCTTGAAGTGAGGAAAAAATCTGCTGGCATGAAGTTATAGTCTGCAATTATTGCATTTAGGAAAATGAAGGGGAAAGAACAAAATACGCAGAGAGAAGAAGCAGTTATTCTTAGGTCTAGCCCGACCGATGACCTTTTTTGACAGAATGGGTTTTTTGACTGAGGCTAAAAGCATACCTTGGCCTTTGAACAGAAGAAAAGAATCACCAAGATATCAACGGTATTCTGAAATATTTTCCTTAAGAACCGCCTCAATGGCAGGGGCACCTCTGTCCTGCCAGTTCACTTGGCCAAAACCCTTTACAAGCCACTTCATTATTTCTGTGTGTGCACAAAGGCACACAAGGCCCTCCAGACAAAACCTGGAGGGCTGTCTGCATGGTGTATGGAACCAGGAGGTCTGCCCTGGAGGTGTGATTCAGCAGCATGGGAGTCAGTTGAAGCTCGGTGTTACTAACTCAGGGAGGTGTTGAGGGAGGAGGTTTCCCTCTGCACAAACACACATGGAATATAGCCTGGCTGTTCTATCAGTGAGGTTTTGGTGCTAAAATATGGGAAGATGGCAGCAAGGAGACAATACAGTTTTGCAGATGACCTTTCTGTCTATGTGCTATGATGTTTTATGCATGTGTTATTTTAGGGCTCAAGGGCTGAGTTTATTCTTTCAAAGGGCAACACCTAATACTAAGGTGTTGAAGGATTTTAAATGCAGACATAGTTCAAAGGGAACCGTCCAAGGGCCTTAAGCAGAGCAGCTGCTCATGTTCACATGCCCACTCATATATTTTCAATGGAAGAAACATATGCCAGCTGCCCTCCTAAACATGCCAGCTCTGACCTTGCTCCCAGAAAAATCAAAGGAAAAACATCTATTAATCCCAATAGATAAAAACATTTGTCTGGACAAGTGCCTGCAACATTTAGGTTAAAGCTGTTTTAAATGAAGAATGAATCATCAGAGTAATTACTGACTGAGCAGCTGCACTGTATCCTTGAATATCAGGAGATGTGCATGTGTCGACACCTGGAGCACAGTCTGTGTATTCTTTATGTACTTTAGGAACATGCTTCCCAACGTGGAGGAAATGAGAACACCAATGAAGTGGAGAGATTCACACTGGACAAAGCTGATGTTGACTCACATCATTGCCTATCACATAAATTTGATCCAAGCGTATCTTCCTGAGTGACTTTTCGAATTTGTGGTTTTGGAGACCTTGGAAGCATTAGCTTCTTGAAATCATACAATGACTAGGTTTCTTAAATTGAATGCTCATTAAAAGCCCCAAGTTCAAACGTTTTATATGAAGCTGATCAGGTATCCATTTTAAATAGGGATACATATATACATATATAGCAGAGATGTTTTTATCCTCAGTGAGTGGAAAATTTTTAATTTTATGACTTCCTTTTTGCTAAACAAACTTACCCTTCTCAAAGAGTTTATTAGCCTAGTGGGTGAATGACAATTTTTTCTGGTTTTTTTTTTTTTTTTTCCTGTCCCTGGGCTACTTACTAACTGGCATTATCTGTTTGGACTACTACTACATTCCCCATGCCTCCAAGAAAAAAATCCCAATCAATCCCTAACAATCACAGGTCTAAATTGGACTTTGATCCAGCCAAAACAGGGGTTCTCCTTTCATCCTTCCTTCTGCCTCCCTAGGCAAAAGTTACCTCTCCAGTACTCCCTGCCTCAAGCCCTATCTCCCTTCTAGTGAGGGAACCACAGATAAAAGGTGGTGTTAAACACCCTGACAGGTGTTTAAGCTCCTCCTTCTTCAGCTCTTATAGAAGTCTACACAAAGGTAGAGTCAAGAACTGAAAACATTATTCATGATGCACAAAAATGAATACAAACTGAACTGGATACAAAAGCACAGATAACCTGAAATCTGACTTAGCACCTGTGTCTAGCTGCTATTACATAACTGTAGGCAAAGCCCCATAAAGGCAGCCAACTAGTTTTAGTAAGTTCCCAATCATCTTACTGGAATTCACAGGCTGTTTAACCTAATAAACAGGTCATCAGTCGAATGGAAACAAACTGCAGAAAATGCTCTGCCATGCTATATTCCAATCCATTCCGGTGGTGTTCCTCAAAGAGCTTGGTAAGGAACAGCATCAGTCTCTTCTCCTCCTGGCCCATATGAAATTTGCACTTTGCTTTTAGGATACACAAGAGTATTTATACAGAATGAGAAACCAAACAAACACCTTACGAATACATCATACTTTCTACTGTGTAGAAAAATGACTGAGAATGAATGACAGCCCTACTAAAAGAAAAAACCCACAAAGGACACTCTACAAAAGTCCATTTAGAGCTTTATCCAGGCTAAGAACAACATCCCTGGATCAGATTTATGAGGGTCAGCCCTGAACTTCACCAGAAATATACAGTTCCAGCAGCTGATCAGGAGGGTTTTTCTCTTTGGCTATCCAGTGTTTACCTACAGCAATTCCTACCCTGAGCACTGAGGATTATGTCTTATTATAATGGAATAGCTTCTGTGCTTCAGCATTCCTGTGTGCTTCCAGATGTGTGCACCTAATGTCCACTACAGAATTTTCAGTAGTGCAGCCAAAGGATAAGCAGAACAGAAACCCTCTGCCCCTTCCCAAAAGTTTTGCATTGCAACCTGAGATCCATGATCACAGGGATGCTTTAGATTTAATTAGTCACTTCTACATTTACTGGAAATCATTACTTTAAAGTACAAACTGCCACCCTCTCTTGTTTGGGCAATTAAAAAAAATCAATAAACTCATAACAAGTTTAAAACACTTCACTTTTCTAAAAAACGTCAAAGGCACTTCTGTAATCCCTTGAAGAGATATGCAAGAGTGCCCCAATAGACAGATGGCATTATCATTCAATCAACAGACTCATTATTGCCTCATCTATTATTATAGCAGATGTCCACAATTCGTAATACTCAGTGCAAGAATATTTGATTGGTCATTACCAGAAAGAGAATTTGAGATTAGAGAAATCAGTCATAATTCTGCCTTTGCTATTCCTTTGTTTATAAATCCTGTGACTTCTTCAAAGGAAATGGAGATGACAGAAACCCATGTGAAAGATTTAACTTTTTCTGTTGCAAAGCAGCACCACAGAATCACTGAATTCTCTGAGTTTGAAAAGAGATGTTAAGTGTGCAAGTGTGCTTAAAGCAGGGTGAAAAATGGGTGGCTATTCTGGGAAAAAAAGAAAAAGACACAAGTGGAGCTCAACATTGGATACCATCTCAGTGAAGAGGCAGAATCTATACATGAAAATGACAAGATTTGTTTTTCTTTTTTATAATTAATTTTGGAATTGGCTTCCTTTTGTTTATGGTTAAAGTTCTCGCTAATGACTGTATCGTAATGATAACTTCTATCTACAGTAAACAGGGCAACTAAAAACTATTTAATGAAAGCAGGACTGATACTACTATTAATTCTTTAGGTGAGACTGAACTTTGTGGAGTTAAAATCTGCCCTGCAGTTATCAAAGTGGGTCCAAGTGAGCTGGTAACAGAATTTGACTTTACTTTTTTCTCACATCATTTGACTCCTGTAAAACTTTGAGACAAAACACAAAGGTGTTGCTCAGTTGGGCAACAAGCCACTGAGAAAGATTTGCTCAGATTTGGTGTTTTTACTGGAGTGAACCTCTCAAAGGCCAGTGCTCACTGAAGAGCAATTTGTGAATATTTTGTTCAAGCATAATACTCACAGGCACTCTCTTACCCTTGCTTTTCAATACTATCAGAAAGGAAGACAACCCCTCACTATTTTCAGTCTGCTGACATCTACCCATATGTCATTAGTAAAAGCTATGTATCATTTACTGCACACAGAAGATTCTGAGTTTGCTGGGAGTATCAAACACAATATGATACTGCCGCAGTTCGCAGAAGGAGACAGCAGAAGGCCATGGATTATGAAACAGCTGGATTTCCAAAGCCCTCCCTTCTCTCCCTCATGTTACACAAATTCTGCAATATCGTAAAAGTCAAGAACACCAGGGACATGGTGGGAACAGACTGCCTCTGTAAGAGAAGGAAGTGAATGTGTGTGCCTCTGTGTGCATGAAGCAGCAGGAGCAGGCAGTAATTTTGGCAAGGGACTTGATGGCATCCGTTTGCAGAAAAGAATGAGGAAGGTGGTTTTCCTGAACTAGTTTGGGTATTTGATTTAACAACCATGTAGCCCTGCTGGACTGTAATCATGGCAGTTGGGAAACCAGGCTCTTCAGGTGGTTTTTGCCCTGTGGGTATGAGAGGGGATTTTGTTCTTTCAAATGCAGCATCTCTTTCAATGCAAAGCCTTTTCTGATTTGTGGACAACAAACAACAATTTATTTTACAAAGACAAAATATTCACCATGAATGATCCCTCCTCGACAAATTGCATGCTTGAATTTCTAAACCATTATCACAGAAGCATCCTCAGCACCTCTTATGTTCCACTGTTTTTCACAAGAACAGAATGCCAATGCCAGTGACTCCTAATTCTAGGGGAAACTAAAAGCAGTGAGGTAGCCATGCAGTGGAAAAGAAGTTAAGCCAAAAACTGAGTCCATTGCTATAAAGGAATAGTAACATATAGTAGTTTTCATTATTGAGATGGCATGGAAAAATCAAAATAGAATTCAGCATTGGTTAGAAAGTTCATCAGTGCTTAGACAGTATCTAATACTACATGTACTGCATGATCCCTCTGTCTTTCACAGAATAAAATTAAATCAATACCTGGAGATGCTGTCACGAGACGCTGCTGAATCTAAACTATCCATTCTTTCAGATGCTTGCAAACCAGAAGCTTGACTGGGATTTTTATCAATTGAGTCCAGTCCTGACTCCTCAGAAAGTTTCATCATATGGTTCTGGTAATACAAATGGATGCTCTCCCGTGTCGGAACATTTCCCTGTAGGAGAGAGTAGAGGTTGACATACATGGCCAGGGGGAGGTGTATTCTTTGAGGAAGCAGTTTCTTCTGTCATTTGGCAAGTAACAGCTTAAGGACTGTGCAAACATCTCCCTAGTAAATAGCAAACTCTCACCTGTAGCTCCCTTTCAGAGTGCAAGTCAGATTCTGACTCAAACTACCATGGCCCAAAGTGTTTGGTTTTCAAGCAAAACTGGAGCAACCCATGTGGTTTCAGGCTATATTTAGCCACCACAACTCCTCTGGATGGACTGCAGATCCTTCATCATGGGAATGAGGAGTGGACTCAATGTGTAGTCCGGCAGCTTTCGATGGATCTCTTTTAGATAGCTTTACTGACTCTCAGAACAATCATTAGCGGCCAGTAGCAGAATTTTTAAACAGAAAAAAACCCAAGAAACTGTTCATGTACAAACCAATCTAGACATTAATTAGTGTCCAAAAATCAAAATTTATTAATGAATTATGGACACAGATGGAAAACCATGAAAAAACCACTGAAGATGTTTACTCTTTCTCTGTGACTTCACAATCAAGCTAGTTTGAAAGAATAGTTTTATTAACTGTCAGACCAGATCTGGGCACAGAATCAAGTCTTTCTGGCTGTGATATTGTAATCAGAATTCTAAAGGTGTATTGCAAGAATAAAGCTGAGAATTTTCTGTTCTTAGGCAGAAACACATTCAAGTCATTCCACCAGTGGTTGCATTGACTTCAGATGATACTCGGAGAGGGGAGATTGCTATTCTTGAACAGTAATTTTTCTAACTTATGCAAGGACTTTTTCCAGCTAAGATAGTAAAAGTAGTCTAAAATATTGCCTGTATTTCCTTTACTAATTTTAATAGTTTCCAGTATTTCAATTCTGGTCCTCTACAGTGTCCCAAAACTACAATACTCGAAATCTGATGTTTTGTGGGGGGGAAAAAAAAAAAAAAGAAAAAAAAGAAAAAAAAGAAAAAAAAATTAAAAATCTTAAGAACAAAATTTGACACTCAGGTTTTTAATTAGGTATGTTTGTGTACAAGCTGTGTTGCTTCTGCAGTGATTAATGTTGGTGCCATTATGACATCCTGACTCTGAAATGATGGCACAAGTTATCTTCTATCTTCACTGCAGGCCTGGCATAAAGGGTAAGAATTGTATCATCTACTTGCATTTGGAAGATCTAAATACATTTCTAGTTACACTAACAACATTAATCTCTGCTAATAATGGGTTTTGCTAATATGCACCTAGCTTGTGAAGGACCACATAGCTTCATTCTCACTGAACAAATGTATGCCTGCATGTTGTCAGTCATTTCCAGAGCAAGCTGAGCTACAAGAAGAGTGAAATATGCAGACTGAGGTAGTTTTTGAGCTGTTTAAAATACCATGCCTTCTCCTCCCTTCTTCAATCTATTGTGTCCCCTCAGAACCACACTATACTACAGAAGTGTTTCAGCCAAAACCTTACATCAACCTCTCAAAGAATTATTTTTCCCACAATTTGTTTTGTGTCCAGGTAATAAATCAAGTAATTTCTTATTTATGGATTTATAAACCAGCAAGCAGTAAAAATGTCCAGACTTATTTTTAAAATGCACGTGTATGGGAGATTTTCATAATTTTCCTCCTCACTGCTGTGATCTGAAAAGACAGCCTTTCATTTTTCACCAAGCTGGGAATGGCATTAGCAGACAAAAAAGACTGAAGGCGTTACCTTCTTAATCTCCCTGGTCAGCATACAGCGCTCGATCCTGAGCACAGTGGAGATATCGATGTGCTCTCTGGAGATGGAGTTAAGCCAAGCTGTAAAACTGTCCAGCGTTGCCAGGAAAAGGACCCAAGTAAACTTCAAGATATTAAATATCCTCTTGATGATGTTATCTAAGGGAGAGCAAAAGCAACAAAGAGTTAGTGAACACAAATATATTTTATTGTACTTTTGCCTGGAGCTAGATTAATTTTTCTTTTATTGTCTAATAATAATATACCAGGCTGTAAGACCCTGTCATACTGAGGAATCTTTGAAGATGGCTGGAGGCCTTTTGGCTGTCTGGACCATTTTCTTGACTGTATGCCTAGGCTTATCATCTGGAATCCCTTTTCCACCCTGTGAGTCCTTGGTCCTACAATCATTAGTCATATAAACAGTTCCTGATTTTAGAGGGACACTGTATGCACAGGTCTGTAAAATGCAGCCCAAGGATTTGGGCATCCCCTGAGAGCATTCAACATCCCCAGGTCCTGTGATCTGAACAAGTGCTCAGTCAATGTGTTGAGCTGAACCTCTTCAGTGTCTAATAACTAGTGAGTGTTTCTCTCTGCATAGACTTTGCCTTTTGTGCTCGAACCTTGCTAAGCTGAGCTTTAAAGTCTAACCTGCCTAAACAGTCTTTCAATGTGACCTCACATCACTTTGAATCACACTTTCCTGTATTTACTGTTTTCAAAGTCTCTGTTTTTTTAAGCAGGCTGCACTGTGCCATCAGTGATCTCAGATCAACAAGCACAACTAGGACAAATAATAATTATAAAACTTTGTTCTTGCACCATTTTGGCAAAAGAGTACACTTTCCCATGAATAAGGCTTATGGGTGTATATCAACAATAGTAGCTTTATTTTGCTCAACACATCTGTCTCAAGTTAATTTCTCATTTCAGTAGTTCATTTGGCATTAATAATGGTATTTCTCATCCAAAAACCAGCACTTCCAACTTATTTTTCATCCACTCACAAACATACACACCACACTAGAGTTCTCATATAGAATTGCAAGTGTTCAAGGCCAGGCTGGATGGGGCTCTGAACAACCTGGTCTAGTGGAAGGTGTCCCTGCCCGTGGCCAGGGGGTTGGAACCAGATGATCTTTAAGATTCGCTCCAACCTAATCCATTTGATGATTGTATGAATCTATGAAATACTAAAAAAATTCTTTCCAATAGTCAGTTCCAGAGCTAGTTGTCCCTGCTAGGTTCCAAAGCCCAGAGCAGCAGGTCTAAAGATGCATTTTAGATTAAGCAGAAATAAGAAATACTCAGAAATTGTAGAAAACTGTCAATAATCTGCCACGCATGATGCTCTCAACAACCTCACTTCTTAGCTGTACCACAAGATGGCACGCAAAACTCTGCGGAGTGAGTGCACAGCTCCTTAGAAAGACTGCAAAAGGGAAGCTATAATAAAGCAAAAGATTTCCCTGTTCAGGCAGGGTTGTATGCACATTTTTGTGGAGAGAAACTATGGGAAAAAAACATTAGTGGAACCTTCCTGAAAAGTGGGAGCTGAAGTGGCAGTATGTCCCATTTACCTGAGCAATGCCATGGAACTGGTCTGCTAGCACTGAGCATAGGAGCACTTAGCACCCTTCACTTGGTCATATAATTATTTCAATAAGATTTTGCCCTTTTTTTTTCAGGCCTTTTCTATGTCATTTAGAATTGGAGGTATTTTTATGAGCTATCCACTTAAATTTTATTCATTCAACATGCAGGTCTTGACGTTAAGGAATTCCTGCCATTAGAAATTAAATGGAAAGCTGTTTCTACTTCAAGGACCATTCATCACCTTTGAATTCCAGACAATACTATGAGTAGGTAATAAGAGAACAGCACACAAACACAAAAATTTACAGCATATATTCTCTTTTAACCCACACTCTTCCTCTCCAATATGTAACTTCTGCTACTGACTTCAGGAGAACTCGGTGCTCTCAGGTTACAATTATTTTTACTATTGACCCTCACTAGCCTGACATAGTGTCACCATGGTGCCAAGGACTTCCAGCCTAATCTGAAAGGTCATTTTTCTCCCTGGGATGGAGGTGTCTTAGCATACATTTTTAATGACACTGTAGCTGTTCTGGCAACTTTGTTGTCCTTCAAAACTGTTTAAAAATAATCTTTTGGGTATTAATTGCACCTTAAGTATCTTCAAAAAGGGAAACAAATATTTACTTTGTACAGAGAAGGCTTCTCTCTGCCTAAGAGTGTGAGATAGGATTCGATCTAAGGCTAGTAATGATGCTAATGATTCATTACCAATTACTGGCTGATTTTTCTAGCCATCTTCTTTAACAAATTTTACCTAGGAATAGACAAAGTATTTCAACAAAAATATAAAGCACTTTAAATTTTTTATTTCCAATATAAATGAATTATAAACCTCCATCTTTTTCCCCTAACTCCTGTGTAGCACCAACAGTACATCCCTAGAGATGCATTTGAGTGATTCACTTCAGTGTTCTAACACAGATAACTACACTGCCAGTAAGTAACAAATACAAGTCCCAGCAACACCCCCCGTCCTCTTAGCAACACAGATCATTTATTTGAGACCACTGCTCTTGTGAGATAGAAATGATATCTCCCATATCCCTGTAACATCTTATGCCCTGTGAGTCACTCAGGGACACAATTATAACTGGAGCTGTGGGAAACAATTTCATACAGAGAAGAAAGATAGCTTTTGATGACAAAGTCTCACTCAAGGTAAGCCGTGATGAAGACTTACTTAAGAGAAGAGTCTGTTTTATTCTTTTGCTCCAGTTAGAAACAAGGACCCAAGCTTGGATTTATGATCTATTACATTTCTTTGTAGGAAAACTTTGAATGTGGGCAAGATTCTGAAAACTGCTGGCATTTCTTCTGTTGTACAGAACTGCCCTAAGTCCGATTATGAATGAGAACGTGTAAGATCAGGAACATATAAATTTTCAGAGGTGATTATTGTACCTTGCTGGATGGATAAGTACCAAGAAAAGCATTATACTAACCTTGCTAAAACACACTCAAAATGAATGGAGATTTTAACACAGGGCTGTGTGCAATCAGGTCTGGGATCTTAGCTTAAGTTGTTCCGTAAGTGAAATACACAGCAGTGGTCAAGTCTGAGCTGGCAGGTGTATTTACTAAAGTATTTAGAGAGTGAGTGCATTAGCTAATAGTCCAGAACTAGAAGTTCCTACGCAAAGGCTTGTAAATCTTGCAGTAGAAAATCTGATAGTAGTCAGGAAGCTCTTACTGCATCAGTCAGAGTGTATCATTTCAATGCTGTCTCTGTGACAGGCCACTGGTCACAACCGCATTGTAACAGCAGGGAAACCCTCATTTTGCCTTCATACCTGGTCCATCAGATTTCTTCTTGATGGGTTCCTCTTCGCTGTCCTCACAGTCCGCATCATTGCCACCTCCTGCAAACAATGAGTAAACCAGTGAGTGTTACACCTACAGGAGTGCTGCCATAAATGCCATCCAAGTTAGAAAATGCTACAGTTACTAAGCAATAGTGACTGGTTCCTCACCTACCACCCTAACAGAAAGCATATTTCCATTTCTAAAGCACCCAAGTGAAGGGACAACCCTGTCAGTGACGGTGTTCATGGATGACCATCCCTCTATTGCAATTTGCAGTGGCACTTTCTTACCAGGTAGGCTGCTGAGCGAGATCATCTGTTGGTGTAAACCTGGATACTTTCTCAGTCACTACTCAGCTACACTCAGCAGTCTCACCTTCTGCTGACTCACACCTGAGCTCATTTCTTCATCTCCTGCAAAGGGCAACCTGAGCAGTGCTCTGATCTCCTCCTGCCGCTGGCCCACCAAACCTGAGGGAATTGAGTGGGACCTTCAGGCTGACCTGAAGCAGCAGAGTTGTTTTGACACCACCACATGCATTTATTTAGGCCTGTAGCAGAAGACTGTTGTAGAATCACAGGCAGAAATGAAGGACAAATAAGTGACTCTCCTTCTGTCTAACGCCCAGTAACTGCAGCTATGGTTTTAGTGGCAGAAGCCCAATTCTAAAGCTCCTTCTTTTTGACAGGTGAAGAGGCCAAACAGAGGAAATGTCCAGCTGATTAAGGCTGTATGGGCCCTTCTCTTCCCCATCTATACTGAGCAGAAGAGCTTTTGAATTTCTATTTTCTAGCTTAGAAAAGGAGAAAAAAATGAAGATATATAAACCACTTATAAAAATTGCTTTTTTTTTTCAGAGGTATAAATGATTTTACACTGCCAGTAAAACCCTAACAACATCAGTATCAGTTTTCCTTTTGCTATCTACTGAATTTAGGGGTTTGTGGATATTTGGGTTCCTCAGTGAGCACCACGTGGCAAGTGAAAAACATTTCTAAAACATTTCTTTATATTCTTCTTCATGTATCAATTCAAGCTTCTTTAGGGAACAATGTAGAAAATGTGGCCAAAAGAAATAATGTGTGGCTATTTAATTGAATTTTTTTTTACAGCTCCACTTGAACTACAGCTGTTCGGGAACTCCCTCATGAACTAGTTCTTCAACACGTTTCCCTGGGAATACACGTGACTTTACCATTGAAAAGAGTGACTTTGATGAACTCTAGAAACCCCTGGACAGAAAGATAAACCTTTTTAGGAGATGAGGGAGTGAAAAGTTAATGTCCTTGCTCTTCCTGATTCTGGCCAAACACCTGGAATTTACACTTCTGTATTCTGGAGGAATGCTGTTAACTACCAGGTTATTTGCTTTATAAAGTTACGTCTTTACAATTTACTATTGCAAGTACTCCCAAAAACGTTTTCACATAGCTGATGTTTTCTGCAGTGTGTTGAATCTTCCTACTCACCAAAAGTTCTGGGCATCTCTTGCAACCCCACGGAAAATACATATATCCCATCTTCTCCTTCACCTCCCTCAAAGCGTGTTACGCAGAACAGAAGGACATGGCTATGGCTGACCTTGACATGGGTTGGTGCAGGAGAAGACCGCCAGCCAAAGTTCACTCATTTTTCCAGTTCCTAGCCAGCACTGAGAGCACGTGCCCTCTAAACCTCATCTGCCTTTCACTACCAGGAACAACAGGCAATAGTTAATACTGTTTTTTTTTTAAAATGGAAAAGGTTACATACCATCCCCAGATCCTTTTCGCCTTCGCTTCTCTTTCCCAAAACTTTTCTTCTCTTTGCGCCTCTGTCGTAGAGCTGTTTTAGGGTCAGTTATCCAGGCTTGATAAACAAACTGGAAGGAAAAAACTCATTTATATCAAGGTTCCTCATGTCCTGAGAGTAAGCCATAGAACAAGCCACAAGCAGGGCTATATAATTTGAGTAAATGCATTCAGACCTGCAGGGGCAAGGAAATATTTTTAATCCCAAATCAAACACCTCCCCTGCAGATCTGCTGAGTCTCATGAGCTATTTTTGTAAGTGCAAAACCAAATGTGAAAATACTTGTGGGTGACCCAAGTTTCATTAGAACCCACAAAAATTCAGGCCCAGAACTTTGGGAATTAATACCTTTTTGTGCATATGGACTACCTGGTCTGAATCTCTCAAGTCTGTATTTCTACTTTATCGTTTTACAGGCAAGACGCAGAGCAAAGAAAACTTTTCGAGAAAGTGTTGCAATCCACTAATTAAAACATCAAAAGATGTAGAGATATCCCTGTACAGGTAATGCGTATTTTTCACAGCTTAGATACTTTTTGCCCCTCTGCAGGTCCCAGTGGAATGTTTATAGATTTGTTATCTATACACAGTCCCAAAACTGGCAGTCAGGAGCTCCTCAGATTGCTTCCTGATTTGAACAAAGCCTTTCTTTGTTGTTTCAGATAAGTCACTTATGACTCCTTCTGCTACTGTTTTTCCAGTTGTAAAAGGAAGACATTAATACTCACCTATTTATCCAGGGTATTTTACGGGACCAAATCCCATACAGATCAACAGTCTGTTGACCTGTATGACTGCATGCAGCATGGAATTGGCCCAAATTATTTATAAATTATATAGCAGTGGGGGTAAAAAAAAAAAAAGAAAAAAAAAGTTACCGGAAAGTAACTGTTTTAATAGACCTGTGGAGGAAGGTTACAGAAAAAAAAGGAACAAAACTTGTGTCTTTTATCCCAATGTACCATAAAATGTATGCCAATAGCAGAAACTAAAGTAACTTTATCGGCTCCACAGCTCTTTAGGGCAAAAGGTGTTCTTTTGCCCATTTAAAGGTTTTCATTGAAAAAATGGTAATTATCTTCAACTGTCTTCTATTTCTAAGCAACACAGGCCTCTAACAGAGGGCAGGGAAGCACACAGATGCAGACAAGAGGCTGAAAAAGCACAGTAACAAAACAGTTCTATCTAATTAATTCAGAGCACAAACATGCAGACAATGACAATAACACACGTGTATCTCAGTGAAGCTGGAATTGCCCCTCATAGGACAGAATGGAAAAAAAATTCTATTTCATTTATTTATGCTTTCAGAATTTTCCTATGCAAATTGCTTTGGAACATTTAAAGTATTCTTTTAAAACTGTTAAACTGACATTAAATTAATTTAAAAGGGAAAAATACTTTGTTTTGTGAATATATACAGCCATGAAGTGGAAATTATTCTAGTACTGTTGAAAAGAAGATCCTCTTCCAAATCTCTCAAAGTCTGTACCTTTATTTTTATATGTCTGAGTCGTTCAAAACAAGCACCACATGAGAAAATGTGTGGGATCAGAGGCCTTGGTTTCCCTTTGCTTTGTAAGAGGTGTTTTCTAATGAAGGTGATCTGGGGGAATGGTGATACATAAATTAACTAATACCATATTAATTTACTGGAAGTCAGAAACTGCCAACGTCTTCTATTGTCACTTAACTGTGAAAGTGTACACCAGCCACAATCACAGTGTGAATAAAGAAATTAGAGATAAAAGGCAGACTTGGAAGGGGGTAGAAAATTAGAATTAGGAAAGGGCATTTGATTTAATTTAATGCCCCTACTTATGCTAAGCAGTGGGTATTTTAAGAGCAGACTGGGTGCCTATATATTAGTTTAGATTTCTACCACTGCACAAACTTTCAGTTCAGTATCTTTTAGGCTTTGGAGCTGGTACTCTCAATCTGTAACATTCACTTCTTACAAAAGTCATGTTACATATGGAGTGGGAAATGATACTCAGTGCCCAAAGCTAGGAAATGCTAAATGTATTAAAGAAGGCCAAGAGAGAAGAAGAACAAATCTTTTTTGTGATGATAAAGGCCAGAAAAGTAGAGAGCTAAAAAGGGGTTTGGAGAAGAATGTGTTTTTAGCAAACCCTTCACCAGCTTTCTGAGATCAATTACCACGGTGTCCATAAGATACACGCAACTTGATGTGCCCAACCAGTATCAAAAGAAAGTAAGAATTTGGGTCTGCATTTTCTCTCCAGGTTTACACGTAAAAAAAAGATAGACCACTTTGCTTGTGACTTGACCACTCCAAATTATGAAATGCATTGCATTTACTAGGAATGAGACTTTAGCTGTCATCATTTTTTTAAAATCATTCATATAAGAGGGAAAATGCAGATGAGGACAGAGGTATATTTATACTACATCAGGAACTATGGGGTGGATCACATAGTGAGCATTTGCAAAATGTCGAGTACCTTTGCTGCTTTGATTAAATACTGAAGAATAGTTTTGGGTAGTTTAATGATAGACTTTGGCAAGGCTAAAATGGCTGAAGCAAATTTTCCAATAGCTCTCTATAAAGAAGGACAAAGCAAGAGTGGTTAGTAGAAAAGCAGAAAATATTAATAAAAAGGAACTCTTTAATTACTGTATCTAGAATACTAAGAACAAAGTTACATTCATAAACTTCAATATGAGGAAAAGATAATTTATAATGTTCATGTTAAAATTTCAACATATGACTCTTAACTGCATGCATTCTCTAATATTTAAAATCTCCAAGTTAACCCTTGAAGGGACTATTGAACGCAATTTACACTGAAAGAAAGATCAGAAATTAAAATAATTCTTTAACAGAATCTACAACAAAGTTCACTTTGCTAGTATTTTTACTAAGACCTTGTGCCTGATGATGGAAGGTGAATAAGATATGATAACCAAGTGATGAACAAACATTGCATGAACAAAACCAGTTTTCTGTTCTATAGATGTGACTGCTTATATAAAGCCATCCAGCATCTTCATGTTGCACGTACTGCAGAACAGGCCACCTACCCAGAACATCTGACCAAATCTTGAAATAATGAACAGATCCTCCATCCTCAAACTAATAGTTTCAGGACTGAGATAACAAAAAATCAAAGCCCCAGCATAAATGAAAAAATCTTGTTAACTTCTGAGCTCAAGTTTAGAACTCTTTAACTTAGTGCTTGGCACCAGCACATCTGAACAAAATGTTGTCACCAATTTTTTTAAAAATCAGCAGAAATAAAAATGCAAACTTTCCTCTATACCTGCATGAAAACCAGAGAGAAAAATTACCTAGAAATTCATGAGGCGTTTCTATGGTCCAAGATAAGTTAAATGTAAAATATATTAAAAAAAAGTATGCAAATACTAGAAAATAGAACTTACTTATCACATTATTTTGATCCAGATTTGTTTTGCCCTTATTAAGTTCAGAATTTCTTTTCATGTCATTACCATGCAGGCAGTTTTACGAATGTAATCAACTGGCAATGTAACGCAGTGTAAGTATATAAACCAAAGGCACATTGTATTAATGAATTAAATAAAACATTTCTTCTTGTAATTCAGTAATGTTGTCTGGGAAGCTTTGTTTGAAAGATTTTGGCTTAGGGAACAGAAAAGCATGGAGGCCGTTTCTTGCTCTTGCTTGGGTTGGATGTTCAGCAATGCACCAATTCTGCAGTGATGTGAGGTTGCATCTAGATGGGAATACTCAGCTGGAAAAAGCTGCTCGTTTGCTTAAGCTTTTGAAGTTACAGACCCAAAAAACTTCTGCAGCATTTCCAAAAATTCCTCCACAAGTGAAACTTTAATCTTATGCAAACAAAAGCAATCCTAGATGCAGGAGTATTTAGCTAACTTTTTCACCCAAGTTCTTAATTTAAGCCACTGCATTCAGTATCTGATATTGTCTAACACCAACCAGTCCATATGGAGGAACCCAGATAGGAAACGTCAGATATCTTTTTAACATTACGATATCCTCCTCCATCAACACAGTCTGGCACTAAAAATGCCAATATAATAATTAACACTGAAAGCAAAGAAATGGATGTGGTCTCCTTTTGTAATTTTAAATGTTAAACTCTTTCTAACCCAAGGATATAGTTCTCTGGCCCACTAGGTTCAATAATATTTTTTTAAATTAAATATGTATTTTTTTCCATGAAAACCTGCTTATTTTGGGGATTATTTCTTCATGGAATGATAACATCTCCTCAAAACTAGAAAACTACTGGAGGCATTGCACAGTAGCATCAGAGGCAAGTCAGCTTCCCTAATTGTCCTTATTGCAATGCAGAAAAAGGTAAAGCTTGCATTCCTAAACTTTTTTTCATTTTTGTTATCTTCAGGCATAAGTGAATGAAGATGACTCTACCACAGTTTCGGCAATGGTTAAAGCATAAGGCGAACTTACATTTTAAATTGGCAAGAAATTTAATTTCCAATACTTTTCAGGACTACTTTAGAGGAACTGACAGCTTTAACATAGGTGCCTGTTTTTTTTCCACATGTCAATGAGAAAGCAAATAACCATAAAGTACCTGAAATGCAGATTTTTTTCGAGGCTCTTCCTCTTCTTTTTTTTCCTCTTCCTCTTCCTCTTCACTATCCGTCTCAAACAAATAATAATTTCCACTTCTGACCACTAAGTGAAACAAAATATTTTCTTACTTTTCTGAAAAGTTCTGTTCTCAACTCCCCCAAGACCTATGAACAGGTAGGCAGTAATTTAAAAATTTACAACCAGGAGAGGTGAAAACAGAGAAGAAGCAAGAGATGAAAAGGTCTCAGGCCATTTATTTGATGTTAGTCTGCAATACTTTGGGCATGAATAAGAACTATACAAGAACTAAGGAAAGCATTCCTATAAGAAGAAAATGTAAAGAAAGGACTGAAGTTTATCAAGTTACAAGGTTACATTTTTAGAAAAAAATGACAAATAAGTCTAAATTTACCGGGGACTTATGATTATTTGAGGGAGTAAAAAAAGCCCAGCAGGTAAGTAAATGAACTTACATGAACAATACCACTGGACAAAAAATACAGAACTTCTCTTTAAAACACTGAGGCAATCCTTTAAACTAGGCAACGGGATGGTATTAGTTTGATGAGGTAATGGAAAACCTTGGCTTGTTTAAAACAAATCACTTGGATTCTATTAACATGATTGCAAATGAGTTTCAATTTTTTGCCCATGGATTCAGAAAGATTCTGAAACCTCGATACAGTATAGGTACACAGTGATTAAGCTAGGCCTTATATCCTTGAACAGAAGCAATGTTTTTATTTCTCAGATGGCAACAGGCCTACATGAACAAACAAGGGAAACAAAAGAAATAAAAATAAGGTAATGAGCAAGAGAAAAATAAAAATCACAGCATTACATTCAGCAGTGAAAACTGGTAAATAATTTCCACATTTAAGCTGAAATATTTGAAGGGACAGTCACCTAGATGAAAATTTACAAGATTGGGATATATGGAGCAATACATATTTATATAAAATTATATTTATCCATCATTACAGGTCTCTGGAAAAATAACAATTGTAATTCAATCATACCTTGAATTCTAGACAGATCCTGTGTGTACAGATGGCCACACATAACTACTTAAAAACCGCTAAGCATGCTGTGAAATTTGCCAGAATTGATCTTTGGAGCATAACACATGGTTTGGCATCTAAAACTCCCCCACAGAGGGAATTTTGTGCCTCATGTGCCTAGTCAAGACTTTTAGCATCAATGAATGCCCTGCAGAAGGACAAAAAGTCCATATCAGCAGTTCTAATTGTTGCACTGAGGTGAAAAGAAAGTTTGGAACTTTCCTGGAAACAAATGAATTTTTTGGTGCTGAGTCTTCCAAGAACGCCCATTTAAAATGTGTTGAAGAGATGAAAGCATTTTAAGAGCCAGTACTCTGCAGTTCTCTTTCATAAAAAGGTATCTTGTAGACAGCAACAGAAATTGTCTACACAGAACATCAGCTGGGTGAGGTTTGACATTAGGGAAAACCTCTACTGCAGTGCAGCTCTGTAAAGGCTCAGAGTAGCACTCAGCCAGGCTTGGAATGCCTGAGCCAGCAGCAAATTAACCTACACTGATCTCCCTACACAAATTTTTAGGTTAAAGTGTATCTGAGGGAACACTCCAATGCAGCAGTTACACCCCTTTCACAGCTCAAGAGAGAGGTATGATTGAATAGCAATAATGCATTCTTGCACACATCAAAACGGAGTAACTGGCGCGTCAGTCACCTACGAGGATTCCTGAAGAGACCAAGTTTTACTAGTAACACAATTCATGGCCAGACTGGACTTGGGACACCCCTCTTGTACTGCAAAATGTGGCTTCCTCCTACTGAGAAAAGGGATGTACAGGCTTTTCTTGTGGGATGGGATGGAGGAGGCAGAAGAGGAGCCATGCAGGGGAAAGCATAATCTCATCATCTGCTTGTGCCCAGAGGAAAAGAGCTCCCCAGGACAGCTGCAGTCACCATCTTTTGCACTACATCACACACAACTGTGTGACCCAGGAGAATCTAAGCATGTGGTCCTAACTCCTGCTGATCTTTGTGGGACTCCGCAAATAATCCACAAGCACAGGAGGAACCACACCTCCCTACGAGGGAGATTGTGAATGACTGTCAGTGAGGAAATCCTCACCAATGTGTTTTATCTGTTCTACTCAAATCCAGGACTGTTTCAATTGCTACGATATACAAAATGACGTATCCTTCTGCACAATAAAGCTATATCAAGTGATATAAAAATAACAATAAAAATCTAAATTAAAAACTTCAAGCTTGAGTGACTTCAATGTATACATATATACACACACCCCCAAACCCATTTACTGAGATGAACAGCCACATGCTGCAGAATGCTGCAGTTACAGCAGTGTTCCAAAAATAATGCGTGGGGAATATCCGTCTATTCCCAGCCTGCATGCCTGTGAACACCTACTGTCAGTGCCATGTTTCACTGAGTGTGGATGCAAGCCACGTGGCAGGAAACCACTGGTTGTAGGATCAGGGTCTGTGATGTTTCCCACAAGGTTTTGCATTATTGCCACATATAATTTCAGGAATGCTCAATATTTAAATACCAAAATGCAACTTGCCACCTAAGAACATTAAATAATGAGGATGAAATAAGTAAAAGCCAAAGTCAATATCTCTCTGTGCAGTTCTTCTTACTACAAAACCAGTGGTGAATAAACAAGAGACCATATCCCATTCCTTCAAAAACACCATAGCTTGAAATTCTATAGTAAAAAGTCACAAATTATAGTTTTTATCTGTTTTGTCATTGTTCTTAATGAAACTACAGGACAAGAATTTTATTTTCATCAGGCTTTTGGAAAGGATAGGTCTCTCTAAAGTGGCAGTGTGCCCTTTAGAAAAACAAAAATAGAGGCACAGTTTACTTGTGACTTGATAGAAATAAACATACCATGTTCTGTTAAACACTGCTGGCAAATATGTATCTGCTAGAGTTATAAATAAATACACATAGGTAAATGAAGCAGTATGTAGATGTGTAAAATTATGACCTGGAGTAGCTCTTAAACTAAATGACCAAACACAATATAGACATTCACATTTTTAATGGCATGAAGCTGAGTTGGGGGAGGTTTAGGTTGGATATCAGGAAGAAGTTTTTCACCTGAAGGGTGGTTGGGCACTGGAACAGGCTCCCTAGGGAAGCGGTCACAGTACCAAGCCTGAGAGTTCAAGAAGTATTTGGACAGTGTCCTCAATCACAAGGTGTGACTCTTGGAGTGTCCTGTGCAGGGCCAGGAGTTGGACTGGATGATCCTGATGGGTCCCTTCCAATGCAGCACATTCTGTGATTCTGTGTTTCTGTGATTTAACTCTGATCAGTGCTCTACATTTTAAGTATTTTTTTCACATCTTCAGAGGTTTCTAAACAGCTCATGTCCGATTTCATTCAACAAACATCCAACTGAAGGACATCTGATTTGAGATTGCAGCCTACCCAGATTTCCTGTTCTACCTAATCCATAACGTAGCAAAGAACTCTATTATATGACTGGGCTGGACTACAAACAAATTAAAATATCATAATGCACCAACTGTATGAGTGACACATGATAATTATTTCTTGTGCACAAGGCTGGACATATTTTTGGTCTCAGCTAAACACACACAAAAAAAATGGAGATAGCAAAACAACTGGCATCAACAACACATTAAAGTGTCACCAGAGAGATGCAGCTGAGCTCTACACAGCCTGGTTCTGGGAGTAGTCTTGCTGCCTTACTGTGGCACTCAGATTTCTACAGTTGCTACTAGAAAGACTGACGGACCATAAAAAAAAATGTATGATGTGTGCATATGAAAAGGAATTATGACTAATCTTAGAATGCACTGGCAAGCATTCACATTTTTAAATACACTGAGCTCTGCAGTATCGGGGAGTTGAAACCTTGGAGGTCAAGATAGATTCTTTTTGGCACATGTTTATCTGATTTGATATTTTTCTAAGAATGCTCAAAGTATCATGAGCTAGCTATGCTTCCAACACACAGATGTTCAAAATATAGTTAAATTCTCTGAAGATTGGAAAGTAGAAATCACTTTGTGAAAAAAACCCCAAGCCTTCTATCAAGTCACAATCACAAAATCAGGCATAAAACAAACAGGCTATGGGAATGCCTTCATTCTGGTCAAGGATATAAGGGTTAAATCCACATATTTGTAAGAGGATTGAGAAAACCTACTGGAAGCATGATCAACCCAAGGCCGCCACCACAGCTTTTTTTTGCCCTTGGCTTTCTCTTTGTCTGCATCTCCTAAAATAAAATATGTTCAAATATTAATTTTACAAAATGAGAAACATATTTCTTACACTGATAAATAATTTTTAATTTCTCTCAAAAGAGCGAAAATTTCATGAGCACATCAGATGTCAGGTCTACTGAGTACATTTAATATTAAAATAGTTCAAAACCATGACCACTAAGTAGAAAGACTCTGGTTTATTCAGTAGTTAAAACAGCATTCCAGTCTAAAACAGCTAAAATGTTGAGTTTTGTGTTTTAAAACATACTGCCACAGTTGACTGTAATTTACAGAGGAAAAAAATTTCCTTCCTCTCAAATGCACTTACATTTCAGGCTCCAAAAAATTTTAAAACCAGTAAGTGCTGATCCCAGGTCAATGCTGGAAACGTGGCACTAGATAGGTATGATTTTATCTGTTCCCATGTTTTTAAATAACATTTATAAGTATACTAACATTTCAGTGACTGAAAAAAATCCAGAACAGCATCCAGAAAACATTGCTGGAAAAATGTTGGTGCTACCTATTTGTGAAACTGTTGTGTACAGATAACGACTTTTATCAAAACAAACCTCTGACTCTTTTCAGCTCTTTGCCAACAGCCTGAATTAATGAAAAGTATCCTCAAAGCAAACCATTTTCTCTAAATCTTGTTACAGTACATAACACAGATTTTTTTGGCTGAATAGAGCCTGAAACTGATACTCAGCTAACAACATTGCTACATGCTGGCAGTTTTCAAGAACAATTTATCACTTGTCCGACTAGCAGGTCTATCAGATCCTTAGCACTCAGCTGCAACTATGGTACAGGAGTAGCTAATGGTACCTTCGTCATCTTCTTCAGAAACCTTCCGAATCTCCGGCCCCTCTGAGGACTCTTGGCTCATGCTTAGCATCCTCTCTTTACCCTTCTTGTATTTTTGCTGCCTGGCTTTGATGCGATCCATTCTAGCAAAAGGAAGAATCTTATTAGATTTACATCTTCGTTCTTTTTGAGCCACCCTGAAAAACATGTGTTAAACACACACATACACACACACATACACACATACTCTGAAACACTTCTGAGGGAAATATTCCACACTGTCATTAATCCTGCCCTTAAACAGAAGGAGTTACATTGCTCTGAAGGGGCTGGCTGGAAGGACCAAGCATAGATATTCACTCCATGGTCAGTGAGAGCTGGGTTTCCTGCTATCATGATTGCTTTACCTACTCCCACTCAACTATTTTATTATCATTTAAAATTGAAAGAATTGTTGTCAGGACATACAACAAATGAAGCACTGAGAAAAAAAGGACTTCTGCCTAATGCAGTGCTTTTCCTGAAACTTGCCACTCTGAACCAGGGATGTGGCTGTTCCTGCGCTATTTGTTCTGCATCTTCACCCTTTAAGATAATTTATCTCAATGGACACCAGTGACAAGTGGTGTCCCTTGGGGGTCCAGTGCTATTTTTAGTGTCTTCATCAATGACACAGACAGTGGGATCAAGTGCACGCTGAGCAAGTTTGCAGATGACACCCATGGCACAGCTGAAGGATGGGATGCCATCCAGTGGGACCCGGGCAAGCTCAAGAAGTTGGTGTACAGGAACCTCGTGAAGTTGAATAAGACCAAGTGCAAGGAGCTGCACCCGGGTCAGGGCAACTCCCAGTATCAGCACAGGCTGGGGGGATGAACAGGTCCAGAGCAGCCCTGCCAAGGATGACATGGAGGTGCTGATGGATGAGAGGCTGGACAGTGGGCACTTCTAGCCTGGAAACCCAACTGTATCCTGGGCTGCATCCAAACCAGCGTAGGCAGGAGGGTGAGGGAGGGGATTCTGCCCCTCTGCTCTCTTGAGACCCCACCTGCAGTGCTGCCTCCAGCTCTGGGGTGCTCAGCACAGGAAGGACATGGACCTGTTGGAGAGAGTCCAAAGGAGGGCCGGAAAGGTGATTAGAGGATGGAGCACCTCTCCTATAAGGAAAGGCTGAGACAATTAGGTTGTTCAGCCTGAAGAAAAGGCTCTGGAGAGATCTTATTGTGGCCTTTCAGTACTTGGAGAGAGCTTATAGGAAAGATGGGGCCAAACTTTTTTGCAGGGTCTGTTGGGAGGACAAGGGGCAATGGTTTTAAACTGAAGGAGGATCGCTTTAGATTGACTGTAAGAAAAAGCCTTTTACAATGAGGGTGGTGAAACACTGTAGCAGGTTTCCCAGAGAGGTGGTGGATGCTCCATCCCCAGACACATTCAAGGTCAGGTTGGATCGGGCTCTGAGCAAATTGATCTCATTGAAGATGTCCCTGCTCATTGCAGGGGGGTTGAACTAGTTGACCTTTGGATGGTCCCTTCCAACTCAAATAATTCCACGGTTCTGTGATTCTATATAGGTAGGAAACACGGTCCCTGCAATCTTCTGATGATTCTTCCATTATGCAGGGTGGAAGCTGTCATGAGTGGGCTTTGACACTTGGTTAGGAAGCAGTTAGGGCTTTCCACGCATCATGGTGGAGAAGTTCTGAAAGCTTTCTGCAGTTACAAAAGCAGCATGTTGGCTGCATGCAGGAGAAATCAAAATGACTTTTGGGCTGTATAAAGAGAAAGGTCTTCCAGGCCACTGAAACTGAATGCAAATATTTCCAGTGAAGGTAAACATATATTTTGCACTCAAACACTAGAGGAGGAACCACAAATGAAACAGAAGGAGCAGTCATGAAACAAATTTTTCCAGGAATACAGATACCAGATATACAGAAAAAATTCTAATCATGGTAAAGCATTTCTATAAAAGAAAGTGCCAGATAAATACCGGAAGCCAGTATTTCTATAAAAGAAAGTGCTAGATACATACCAGCAATCAGTTAAATATGTACATACGTATGCATAGAATTATGTAGAGATATATAAATGCATTAAATACATACTGTCTTTTCAGTTGATCCATTGATTTTTTTTCCTCTTCGATTCTTGCCTTTACAGCCTTGACAATTGTAGCCTGAAAAAGCTCAGCACCCCTACATCAGAAATAGGGCAGAAGAAAAGAAAAAAGGAGATGACATGTTAAATGATTCTAAGTTTTCCTTATGGCAAATAATCACAGAGAACTCTATGTTCCCTCTCTACATGACCTTATCTGCCTCAAACAAAACTAATCCAGGGCCTGAAAGAAACAATCAATTGCTCTAAAATAGTAACATCTTTACAGTCAATCATTTTAAGATCTGGGGCCAAATGTTGTGAACCCTACTCAGCCCATAAGTTCCTCTAGCAGCTGCTCAAGGAATTCAGTTTCCTCCAGAACACAAGTAGGTTCAAGGCTGAGGAAGGATTTCTTGCACACCTCCAGGATTTCTTTATAGTCATTTCAGCATTATAATCACCTCAATCTCTTGCCTTAGTCCTCCTGGAATTTTGAGCAAGGTCCAGCTTTATCCAGGGCTATGGCAAGCATAGACTCAGCTTCACTTTTATCCTCTGAAAACTGTGGTGCTTTTGATCTGACAATACAAAACCTTGAGCAAGTTTCTGGTGTGCCAAAAGAATATGGCTTCTCACCCCATTACATTAGAAATGTAAGCAGCTCATTGATTTGGATGTCTTGGCTAGTCTTCCTAATTCGCACATGAGCTCTTGAAGGCTTTTAAAGAGTCTCCAATTCTCTCTCAAAGAAGTAGTCTAGAAATAGCCTAGAAGAAGCCCTTCTTTTGTCAGGTATTCAGTAAGAAAAGCTATAATTTTAGAAGTCTACTCTTTCATTCTGGATGCACATTTCCCGATATAGGAGGTGTTTTGATACTCATGATTTTGCTTTATGCTGTTTTCACTGTGAACACAGCACACCAAAAGAGCTACATAAAGGCCATAACCAGCAAAATTGGGGACCAGCACTGAAATTCACCCCAGAACAAAAGCCTAAGAGATGCAATGTGGGGTTGAGGTATAGGATTTTTTTTGGTAGGACTTTTTACAATGCTGAATTTTGTTTAGTATAGGCAGCTAAACATGTCCCCTTCTTAAAATGATCCCTGGTAGAGGAAGAGAAAAATGACTTCCTTTCAGAACACGCAAGCCAAATTTTGCCTTGAAACACAGTCAGAAATCAATGTCCGTATGTTTTTCGAGGGAAAAAAAAGCCACAATGCATTTAATCCAATATTAACAAAAGTAATTTCTTAGAAACCTTATGGAAATCAAAACCAGAATTTCATTCCTCATCTGCCTTCTTATTATAAACCAGAAGAATGTTTGTGCTAGTGATGGCTATGAGTGGATGCCTGCAGTGTAACAGGCCCAATGAGGTCAACATTTCCTTGCCAAACCTAGTCAGTGTTCAGCGATGTGACACTTCCCAAAAGTGTTCCCATTTCTTCCTAAGCCAGATGTTAGAACTTTCCTGTCTTCCTCCTCCTGCAATGTTTCTTGAGATGGGATTTCTAAGGACAATTGTCTCAAACAGGCTCTGACAGCAGAATATTTTCTTTCCAAGACTTAGAAACTCTGGCATTCTCTCTCATGCATATCGATGTTGAGAAAATGCTGCAACACACATGAACTTTCAGAGCTTTTAATAGGAGCAGCAGATGATATTTGGTAGAAAGCATGGTTTAATTTCTATTATATTCTCAATTAATTTGCTTTCTTGTGTGTGCTTTGTCAAAGGTGGGTTTGCGGTCATGAATTTAGCATGGATTGTTCAAATCAATGTTTAAAGGACTGCTTTGGTACTACCTATCATAATCAGTAAGTACTGTCCCTATGAGAGATTTGAGCTGTTTATAATTTAATTTCTTTCAGATTTTCTGTTACCTTGATGCTAGGATCTGAGAAGCTTTTATATCTGCAACCACATGAAGGAAGTAGTAACTCATGAAGACTCTTCTTTGCAGCAGCAGGAAAGCAAAACATATACTGTCCCAAATGATTCCTGCTTCTCCGCTGGGCAGTTTACAATCTAGATTGCTTGTTGCTGGAAAAAGACACCATCAGTGTTAAGTACTCTTTTATAATGTTTAATCAATTAAATAACCCTAGCCTTTAAAATTATTTGAATTATTTTAATTGGATTTTTCTAAAGAAAATTGTCATGCATTTCCATTTGAGGTATACCGTAATTTCTTTTCCAGCAAACTGAAAAGCTTCCAACAATGTGATGTCCCATGACAATTGAGAATTCATCAGAAATGAACCATTTGCATATAAATTCACCCTACTTTAGTAAGTACTTGAAAACAAAGAAAGGAAAAGGCGTATTTTTGTTACACTGAATTATTTGATTTCAGTGTTTCCTAAAATGGCATATTTCAATTTTTTCTTCTCTTCAAAGTGACTTTTTCCCTCATTTTTTAATTAAGAACACTATCAACAGGAGAAAGAAGTGGTTTATTTTTGTCAAAATTACTTTTTGATTGCCACCATCTAATATTTTTATTTTTCGTCTCCACAACTCAGTTCAATGTTCCTTTCCATTGCGTAAGAGAAGAAATATTTGAAACCACAAAACTGCTTCCTTTGGGGTAGGACGAGACAGGCAGAGAGGAAATCCCATTCCTCCTACCTCTAGATTTTGGCTTGGGCTATTTCTTTCTTTCTTTATTCTCTGTAAGACAGTTCTCGAAATGATATTAAAAAATTAAAACTGGGTTTTGTGGAGCTGGACTATAAACTACATGGCCTATGCTGCCCTATAGAAGGCAGTAGAAGGACTCAAGGGACAGGCTCTGGCTTGAAGCTGGCTTTTCGAGCAAGCTAGCCAATCTAATAGCTCTGGAAGGTCAAATTCCAAGAGCTTCAAAGCCTGCTATGCCCAACCCCTGGCGGGGTCGAAAACCTGTGTCTAAGTTTCTGTTGCTGCCCAAAAAGTTTTGGATAACACAAGAACTTCTGGGCACCTTTCATCCTGTGAATTTGCCTCTTCATATTTACTTTCTTTTCCCTTATTCCACACTTACCTATTAGGATCAATCATGATGACAGGAATTCAGAATTTTGCTGCAGACTCACTAGGATGAAACAGTTCTTTAAATTCAGAAAAAACCCCAAACCAAACCAAACCCAAAAAACACTAAGAAAACCCCAAGTGTTTTCAAACTGTTAATCCAGGGTTTCAGGACAAAGTGGAGACAAATTAATAGCTCACTGAGAGGTGAAGGGTTTTGCTCTCCATACTTCATTCATCCTTTCTCTCACCTCCATCCACAGACATTATCCACTCCATTCCTTTTATCACCACATGAGAATAATCACAAGAAAAAAAAACGCCTTAACTCACTATACATGCAGAAAAATTACCACTTTCATGCCATTTCAGTGAGCTCAACTGGTTCACCCTTTGAACCACTGAACCCCGGTACACAGGGCGGAGCCAGAGCCCACACTCGACACAGGGAGTGCAGCTGGGAAAAGGTGCTCTCTCCTTGCAGTGATGGTGAGCTGACATTTTAGCTCAAGATTTTCAAAAGGTAATATGTCAAGGGAAGGCACAACTCAAATATGGTAGAAGCTTGTAAAGGTGATTCTTTATTTATGGAAAATTATGGAGAAAAATAAGCTATACTTACGAATATGGTAGCCTTTAACGGTACAAGCCAGGCTAAATGCCTGAATCACCCAGCAACTATTCTCAATTAATGATTCAATGTAGCCACATGCTCCTATCTGCAAAGTAAAAGGACAGTTTCATATAGCAAGACATAGCAGACGTAAAAATAAGAAAAATTGCATCTCTTTAAATTACATGAGAAATAATACAGCCAAGGGCGGTCAAATTATTCTCATTACTAAAAGAGTTTGGAAGAAAGAGTGGCTTTACCAGTGACACACAAACTACTCTTAGACAGAATTTGGGGTTTTGATTATCAGTGAGATAGGAGGTACGTGGGGTTTGTTTGTGTTTTTGCACAGAAAGGGACACATCTGGCATATGATGCAGTGTGACAACTAAGCAACTTTTATAAATCACTGACTTAATCTTGCAAACATACATGGACAAGCTTAAGACACATGTAGCTCCACTGAATTCCCAAGCATAAAATGAAGCACATATGTAAGCATTTAGAACATTTGCAAATTCAAACCACTCATAAATCAATTTTATTTCAGTATAGTGACTTAAATAAATGTAAAAAGAAAAATGTCTGTTCTTTGCAGTCCAGCACTAAAAATGTTCAAAGTGAAAAAGCAATTGCCAGGAATAAATCTAAATTTATCTTTCAAAAAGATTGAAATTACGGGCTTGTCTTAATCACCTACAAGCCCCACTGCAAGAATATATAGAAAAGAGTTAATTAATGCAAGAAAATATTTAATATTTTGCAGAAGAATTTAACATTTAATTATCACACACATCTGTTTCCACCTGAATTTCACACTAGTTCTAAAGGAAACAGTACTGGAGTTTGTAAGTTTGTAGTCAACCTCACTAATTACATTACATCACAGGACTGCATCTCGTACTAGGTTTGAAAATTCTTTATTTAAATAAATTGTCTAATTAAATGTGCACTATTTATCAACATGACTAATCTTGCACTTCTTACTCATTTTTCACTCCACTGAGATTTTCACAAGACTTCTAAGGAGATACTTTATTAGGCAAAGAAACCAGAACCTGGCCCTTTGAAAACAGCTTGTGAGCTTTCACAGAGCCCAATTGAGTACATGGGCACACATTTTCCAGTGATGGATAAGCACTGCCATTCCCTAGCCATGCTGAATTGAAACGGAGACTGCTTTGTGCATGCAGAGGGCTGTGGTCCTGAAAAAGGATTTTTAATGACCACTCAATGCACTGTGCACGCTTCCAACGAAGCTGAAGTGCTGAGGGCAGAGGAAAGGCAAGAGTTACCTACCGACAGGATGTTCTTCATGGTGATCACAAAGACGTTGTAGGCAATCAGCCAGTCCCAGTAACGCAGAATGCTCCTAATGGGCTTCAGCAACAAGTCTCCACCAAAGAGAAGGAAATAGAAGCAGGCCACCAAGTAGCCCATACAGAAGATGCTGATCCTTGTGGTTCCCGTGATGAAGATTATGGTAAGCACAAACCAGAAGAGGTAACTAAATATTATCACCTTATACATGTCCAAGTAGGACCTGGAAGTAAAATAAGGAGAAAAAGTTACCATTTTTTTTCCTGAGGGCAACGTTATCTTTCCTCTTTCTGCAATACTGGCTGACACTTGAGCCTAAGGTCTTCTGGGAATTCTCACACTTCAACATTTGTGCAGGTGCTCAGCACTAACACCATGGTCAGGGGGTTTGGTTCATGCACAGGTCTGCCCAGCTCATACACTCCACTCCAGCTCCTTCCTGTGTGTAAGCACTTGCTACACCTGGTCAGGGCACTGTGCTTGCTGCAGGATCAAGCCTTGTATCACGGAAGGGAAGAAAAGCTGTTCTCGCCAAACTCCATGGTAGAGGGATATTACCTGGCAATGCCATATATGCAATCTAAAGGCTGTCTGAGATCATCTTTTAAGAAGTCTGAGAAGCAGTATAGCAAATCTATTTTAAAAAGACAACTACAGTACACCCCTGCAAACAATTCCATATTTATTGATGACTTCTAGGGAATTCAGCCTGGTCAAAAGGCTAGTTTTTAAAGACAGCTGCTAAAAATATCTTTCTCTAACAGAGATCAACTGCAAAAGTTTTGAGGGGCAAAAGGCTTCTAGAGGACAGAAATGTGATAGAATTTATTGAAACATTTTCCAGGAAGCTATAAGACAGAGCTATCTGAAATCAGCCTGGCCCACAGTGGGAAAGAGAGAGAAACAATTTGGTGTTTTCAGATTCCTTAAAATCTTGACTTAATGTTGACTCAGTGAGCTTTCAAACAAGAATATCTGCCAAAGGCAATACCAAATACTACATATAGCTAAACACTGCAAAATCAACTAATTCTTAGTTTCCTCCAATTTATAGTGTTTTGATTCCAAATCTAACTGTGTTTTCAGAGTCTGCTCACCCAGGCTGCGAAACTACATTTGTCAGGAAACCAGGCAGGGAGACAGAGCTACAGGAGTGCACATATACCTAAGCCAAACCATGCAAGGAGTAAATGAACTAAGTGCACTGTATGAAGCCACATAAAAAGGCCCCTGCTGCTTGATGTTCTCAGGCTCAGAACTTTCGAGGAGTATGTATTTATAGCCTAAATTCATAGGCCTGTATTACACATTTCACCAGAGAGGCATTTAATGAAAGGTAACAAGAAAGCTCCTTTATGTTTATTTCCCGTGAATATTTAAGAAATTTGTAATCTACTGCCTGTGAAATCGAAAAATATCATGACTTTGGAGATGTTACTGGGTTCTGGGTGATAAAACATTAACAAAGAATCAATATGCACTTGGAAAATAAGGAAGATATCCGTCAGAGAGGTCTTCATTAACTTAATATGCACTAGAAATGGTGCTCTCATTGTTTCTCCAGAAAATAATATTCTGTTTGATATTCCTTTAATAATAACTATTGGTGTGTGGGATGGCTAGGAAGAGATCACTTTCTTGACACTGCTCTATTTCAAAAAAGCTTGTCGTTTGCTACCAACAAAATGCATCAGTGTCTCTTGAGAAAAGCCCAAAATAGAACTGAATTGATCAAAAAAACAGCAATATCTTAACACTCTGCAATAAAAATGAACTCTGACTCTTAGAGACAACTGGGACTGTCTCAATCCAAACTTCCCAACCTATACACATGGCATTTGCTTGAGTCACAGTCAGCAGCACAGCAGACACCACTCTTAGATTAAAACTTCTGGAAATTAGAGAGAATATGAAAAAGAAGACAATAATCTAGCTTTTTTTTTCACTATAATGGTAGCCATTTGCTATATTTTAGTAGTCATCTAAAACACTAAATACATCTGTTCTTCTTATATCCAAAATATACATTAAATATAATAGCCTTGGGCATCTCTAAACCAACCAAACAACACAACTGGATGTAAAGGAAAGCTTCTCAGAAGGCAGGAGGCAATACTGCTGTGTCAAGTGACAAATAATGTAGTCCTTAAAGATGGAAAGCATTCTGACTTCTATAACTGTGCAGTTGCAAGCAAGTCTAACAACAAAAATGGCTCCCAAGAATTCATCTTGGAGTGGAAATCTTACAAAATGGTGTTTGAACAAGTCTGCCAAGACACACCTATGAGTGACAAGACACACCTATGAATACCAAGACACACCTAAGCAATGGAGATCACCAACCATCCAAGGTACTTCTGTGCTATCCCAAGAAGAATGTCACATTGAACACTATGGAGAGAACCACTCAAGTTCTTTCAGGTAGATAAAAATTTTCCTGAAATCATGCTTCTTTCAGTCACAATATGCAAAATCTTGTCTGTTACAGCGTAGAGTTATGCATGCCCCTAATTTTCATTAATTGTTCATATCGATATGGATAGGTCAAGTGCTGTAAGAACAGGAACAAAGACGTGTCTTGGTGGGGAGTTCTGAACACATTGCCTCTCAAATCATTTGACACGTTCTCATACGTAAATCTTTAAATTCTGCCTCAAAGCCCAGAAAGTTAGGAAGTGAGGACTTTCAGTTCCTTGCTCTGGGATCAAAATGCAACAGTGGGAGGCTGAAGGACAAAGGCACCCCAGCAATTAAAAGACCCTACACAAACCCATCAGGACAATAAAGGTGCTTACCCTCTGTTTAAAAGCTTCTACACAGACAGGAGAAAATGCTTAATCTTGGACAGAATATACTGTGATTTTATGCTTACACTGCAGACCACACAGATCATTAGTTTAATGTCATTTAAATCTTCCAAACCCTCATTTTCTAAATGTTCTTTAAATCTCCTTTCATTCAGCAAGAGCAAAAGGCCACCCTCAGGATGTGGTACTTGACAATACACCTTAGAAATCTGTGCAGCTGGTTCCCAAGGGGACAGTCCCACTCCCCTTCACCCCTTCAGCTCTGCATTTCAGCCCCTTTTTTGGCTTTGGCTCTTTGAAATGGTTTCAAGAAAAAAATTTGCAAAAGCCTATTTATTTGGAGGGAGGACAGAAGGAAGGGATACTTTTCTGCCCTCCAAACCAACTCAGTGCTGGTGTGATGAATGCAGAAAGGTGGGAGGGTGTAGCGGGAGGCTAGGAACAGTCACACATCTGAGGAAGATTAGCCACTACCCCAGCGCACCAAAAGTATCAAACTATGGCTTTTGGTAGCATGACAGCCTCTGAATGAGAAATTACAAAGTAGAAACCTGAAAGATTAATGAGAAATAAAACCCACTGATTTTCCAACCATGTCGTTAGTAGAACCCACTAATACTCTGGAAAACATTTTGGAAAAAATTACAGTATCAATTTGCTAAAAATCAAGGAAGACAAAGTCTGAAGTTCATTCCACACATCCATCAAAGCTATTGTAACCTCAGATGGCTCTCTATATCAAATTATCTGCTTTTCTTTTCTAAAGTTTTATTGGTCTTACCATGATCATTTCAATATTTTATTTCCACAGGAATTAATTTTTAACTGTCATGCAATCCAGCCTGTTGCAGAGAGATTGCTCTAGGTGTAGTTGTTTCCCTGGCATGCTACATGATGTGTTTGGCTATGACCAGTCTAGCGTCTGGACCACTGCCTGCAGGCACCAAGTGGTGCTGATGCTGCAGCCAATAACCCTTTTCAGGAAAGGTATTTGTCCTCAGCTGGTGCTTTGAAATTTAGGGGAAGAACAGTCTTCTGCTTACACACTGGTGAGAGACTAGTGTGGTGATGGATGCAGCTCAAGGCTTCTTCATGCTGGAAGAGCTGCTGTTACGTAGCTTCACTGTTTTCCCTCAGCAGCCCCCTGCTTTGTTTTGAGTATGGTACTCACCTCCAAGGCTCCTCCTGTAGCCCTCTTCTGATAACAACCCCCTCTCTCTCCTCCAGACATGCTGTCCCTACACATATGTGTTCTGTAAGCTACATCGACTCCCAAATTTCTTCTGTCTTCCATTCCTTACACTCTTAGCAGCCTGTGTGACCCTGCACCAGAGCTCATTTCCCCTTCTAATCCCAACATTGCTAATTTCTCACCAAGCTTCCACCCCCAAAACCTTTCCCTGGAGCTCTATTTCACCTTTCAGAAGGCAGTTTCACTGATTTTCCCCTCACCAACAGCAACATCCAATCTTCTGAAATCTAGCTCCTTTATTTCAATGGACTTCTTCAAATCTAGTGTTGTGGATCCCACAGGTCTTAGTTCCTACTATTTTTGTTAAAACCTCTCCAAGGATTGATATTCTTTTACTATTACTTTCTTACCAGGAAAGTTGTCCTTTCATGCTTACATCCACTTCAAAAATACCCAAATTCACAACTGTGTTATTTGTTGAGGCTCGTTTTATTAGCCACAGAATGTTTATCGGCTTTAAATAATAAATATGACAGGAACTGTAATGTTCCTGCAAATGCAGGTCCTATCTCACTAACCTAAGTTGGAACACAGTTCCAAGACTGGCATTAGAGCTGCCTTTCAGACACTTTAGCTGACTCCCCTCTTGATGGTTCTCAGAGGACAAGTATTAAAGGGGACAGTTCAATGACTGTTTCTGCTTTCAAGTGGAAAAAAGCGTGTTACAATCCCAAGATTTTTCCCCATACAATGTCTAGGAGAATGTCTGAAAACTTCTTGGGAATTGAAATGAGAATTTTCCAGCATTAGAGACTGTGGGAAAGGATTATCCTCAGTGAGGTTGCTTTAAATCCTGTATCATTCTAAAAGCTCCTATTTCTATTCTTCTTATTTCTGTTTCAAAGTCGTTTGGATGTGCACTCTCTTGGGGTCAAGCATGTATCCCCTGAGAAATCTGGGGGTGGAAAGACAAGAAAATTTCAGGAAGTTTCTTACTTAGACTGTATTTATCATTGTTGAACTCAAGTATTTCTCCAGAGAGAAGAAAATGAAGCATTTTGGAAATCTGTTCTTTTTCTGCCACTGTTTATGTTGCAGTTAAAAGCTTTTAATCCATGCCTACTAGAACAGTGACCAACTAGTATCTTCTCAAGGGAAGTGATACTTCAGAAAGGGTGCTTCAGTCTGCAGCTGCCATTCTTTTACATAGCAGTAAATACACATCAAGCTTCTCAGAAAACCCAGGAATAGCAAGCAAACTTTTTTTAAATTTTTTTTTTCTGCTTCATAATTTATTCATAACCAGGTTGTCTTCTCTCATTGTTTGGCTCTTTCTGACTGACTTTTGGAGAAATGCCATTATTAATTTCACGAGCTTGGAGAAGGTTTGAACCTGAAGTTCTTGTCCATGTTACTAAATATTTAGACCCTTCTGAAACTTCTACTGAAAAGCACAAGGAATGTTTTTAGACAAAACCCTTTCAGTTCCAAATTGTCTTGGATGGAGGCCAGATACATACATTTTCTTCTGAGGTAGATATTCAGTGGATTACCCAGAGCTCGAGAGTCCTTCTTTTAAAGATTTATAACTCTTAATAAAAGATTTAGTCACCGTAAGGTACTGTCAGCTATTCTCTGGTGCTTCTTTGAAGCAAATTAGGCATTTAGGATCGCAAATGTGCAGTTCAACCTCTCAAAAGTAACATAATCTAAAGCTTGGGATAATCTACATTGCAGTGGAAGCATTGAAAGAGACACTTAAGAGCTCAAAGAAAGGTAAGATACCTTCAAGAACACAAGAACTTTTATGCAGGTCATACTAAAGGAAGGTCTGTTTATACTTAGAGACATCATCCTACATGTTCCCATTACAGATTCATGCAGCTAACACAACAAACAAACAAACAAAGAGAAGTTACAGCTTAAAAAGGGGTGGAAGGAAGACTCAGGGAGCTACAGACGAGTGAGCCTTCTCTGTGTGCTTGGGAAGATCATAGAGCAGGTCTTCACGGAAGCAGTGTTTAGGCATATGGAAGACAAGAAGGTGATCCTAGCATGGCTTCACTAAAAGAAAATTGTGCCTACTCACTCTGGTAGCTTTTTATGATGGAGTGACTGCAACACTCTATAAGGTCAACAAATGGAGAAATGTCATCTACCTGGACTTCTATAAAACTTTCAAGATGGTTCTACACAACATCCTTATTTCTCTAGATTGGAGTGACATGGATTTGACGAATGGGCTATTCATGACTAGAGAATTGGCTGGATGGATGCAGCCAGAGAGTTGTGGTCAATGGCTCTATGTCCAGGTGGAGTCAGGTAATGAGTAGTGTCTCTCAGGGCTCTGTCCTGGGACAGGTGCTCTTCAATATCTTCATCAGCGACACAGAGAGTGGGATCAAGTGCACCCTCAGCAAGTTTGCAGCTGGCACCAAGCTGACATGTGCAGTCAGCACAACAGAAAAATGGGACGCCATCCAGAGGGACCTGCACAAGCTTGAGAAGTGGGCCCATATGAACCTCATATAGTTGAACAAGTCCAAGTGCAAGGTCCTGCATCTGAGTCAGGGAAATCCCAGACATGAGCACAGACTGGGAGAGGAATTCATTGACAGCAGCCCTGACAAGAAGGACTTCGGGGTACTGAAGTACTTGGGGATGAAAAGCTGGACATGAGCTGACAATGTGCACTCACAGCCCAAAAAGCCAACTGCATCCTGGGCTGCTTCAAAAGAGGTCAAGGGAGGTGATTCTTCCCCTCTACTTTGCCCTCATAAGATCCCATCTGGAGTACTGCGTTCAGGTCCCTTTCTCAGTCCGAGAAAGACAGGGACCTGTTAGAGTGAGTCCAGAGGAGGTCCAAAACATGGTCAGAGGGATGGAGCACCTCTCCTACAAGGAAAGGCTGAGAGAGCTGGGGCTGTTCAGCCTGGAGAAGAGAAGGCTCTGGTGAGACCTCATTGTGGTCTTGTAGCAATTAAAGGGGTCCTATAAAAAAAGGAGAGAAGCGTTTACACAGGCATGCAGGGATAAGACAAGGGGAAGGGTTTTAAACTAGAAAAGGAGAGATTTAGACTAGATGTTAGAGAAAAATTCTTTACTCAGAGTGTAATGAGGCACTGAAACAGGTCACCCGGAGGGAGACCCTGCAAGTGTTCAAGGCCAGGTTGGATGGGGCTTTGAGCAACCTGGTCTAGTGGAAGGTGTCCCTACCCTTGCTAGGGAGGCTGGAATTAGATGATCTTTAAGGTCCCTTCCATTTCAATGCAAACCAGTCTATGATTCCATGATTCCCTGCCCAAATATCTACAAGAAAAGATACAATAAACAGGAATTTCCTTTGTTCCTGAATGCATTAATTAATGGGTTTTCTAGTAATTAATGATTCATTTTTCAAACAAAAATGTACCTCTTCTTTTTTCTTTCTCTGCCCTGTTCTTTTCTTTCTTCTCCTTATTCACACAACATAAAACTGTCACATGAAATGGTTGCACAGATTTTGGCATTTAGGTGGGACAAATATAAAGTGGTCACAGTTTAGTTGTTCAGCTCACCACCACTAATGAGTTCTTTGATTTTCTGGGGCTTTTTGCACTCTCCATCAGCAATGTTACCTACTGCCTAATACATGCAGCAAACTCGCAATTAAATGGTTGCATATTGTTAATCACCTCTCCACAGGTCTCCTTGGTCAGCACACACCCAGCACTGTGTCTGAGTGGATGTCCTGCCACCAATGGCTTCAAGTTGATGCATACCATGCACATGAACCAAAACACAGAAATTAACCCAAAGGATTGTTGAGGGGCAGCAGGCCAGTTTTGCTTGAACTTTGCTTTCCACTATAAACCTGACTCTGATTCCCACCTAAAATATTCGAAGAATATCCTCTGTGTTTCAAAGTTTTCATGTTTGTCCATTTGGGAATATCTTATACAGATGACCAGAATTATCTATCAGATTCCAGAGAACACTGAAAAAATGCCAAAAGAGGCTGTTTAGAAAGCAGTGATTTTCTTGCCTTTTTCTCTTCCGAAGACAGCTGTAAAACACATTCTCATCATTAGTGAGTTTTTTTCACAATTATTTGTTTCTGGGCTAAGGAAGAAAAATTCTATCTTTCTGCCAGAAACCAGTGATGGTCTTCACCAGTGACCAAACACATCAGTGTTCCTGATGCAACTGCTGCATCAGCCTTTGCTAAGAGGGACACCAGTGGCAAGAGAAAACCTCAGGCAACCTCCACTACATTTCCTCTCAACCAAGCCCTACTTGTCAGATATCTTTGAGAAAGCCTCCTCACCTGATGGAGCATTCTGAAGAAAGATTAATACTTCTCTCTTCCTGCTTATGTTACTGAATCTAGAGCACTGCGTAGACTGGAAATTCTCAAGGGGGAGAACTGTTCAACCTTTGCCCAGTAGTGACTATTAATCTCTGGACAAATGAGTCAATTGAATGTTTCAAAAATCTCCTTTTCAAAGCTATTTCAAGATAGATTTGGCAACAAATTGTAACAGAAATAGCAGACTCATCCGAAAGACCTTGAGAAGGACTTCTAGTGATACCACTTGTCTGGTAGAAGAAATAAGTCTGTCATCAAAAGGAAGATTTTTATGGACATTAGTTCTAGACATTTTTCTATTCCTTTCATACTCAGACATCTGTCGGTAACATGCACTCACACATCAAGTCTGACAGAACACCACAAGGAAGAAATCTTACTCTTCCCATTTACTACTGTGATACTGCAAAACTTTCAGAGATAAATTCAATTAAGAGCATGCCCAGCACAATTTAGAAGAGCTGAGCTAATCTGTGTTTGCTGAAATGATCACACAGGAACGGTTCCCTTGTTTGAAGGCCATTCAAAAGAGACTGCCTCAGGCTCTGCCCCTTTACATATTATTCACCTTCTTAAACAACCCTGTATGCAATGCTCAGGAACAGAAAGACCTGTCAGTCGTCCTTCCAAGACACTTTTAAGGTTCTTATGCCTAGATGAAATAGCACAAAGGACAGTCTCTTAGAGTATTATTTTGATTGTGCTTAGATGACAACTCGGCAGGACACAATTAATGACTTTTTGGGATTAAACACATACATGGGAAACTGCAGACTACAGTGGAATTCTTGCTAACATGTCTCTGTTTGGGGGGAAACCAACAGAGCACTTAAGTCCAACGTAAGTGCTGCCCCACCGGGCATTCATGGAGGGAAATTAAAATTTGAGTAGCAAGATTCTTTCTGAAGTTGGAAATATAGAGGGTTAGATTAATCTAACAGCTGAACTACCTTTTTTCCCCAAACTTTCTAAATCCACATGGGCACAGATAGCATGCAAGAATTTGTGACCTAAAGGTGAACATTTTGCAAGGTGTTGGTTGCCTGAGACAGTGGTGGGACATGATGACCTTAAAGGTCTTTTCCAACCTAAACAAGTCTATGATTCTGTGAATGCAGGCTTTCAGTCAAATTTATCACTGAACTCCTCTGGACAGCACTTAAAACAATCACCAGTTTTTAGGAAGTCATGTTTGCATCCACCCGGTTCTAAACCAGATGATGATTACACAGAAATGAATTATCTGCTGTCTCATACAGCAATATGTTAGATGGGAACATACATGAATACAAATTCCAAGTAAAATTGGAAGCTGTGAGAATGATTTTTACCCTAGTGAACTTTATGAAAAGGAAGCACTGTATTTTCCAAGTGTTTAAGATTCAGTTTTTACCGGCAGTGAATGAAGTCAGGAACAGGGTTATGCTGGCTAAAAGAAGCTGCATCAAGATTCATGCAGATTTCCACATTGTCTCCAGCCATGATTCGTACTGCAGCTTTATTTTCATCCTCAAATGTCTGCCTTTGCAAGGATGCACACAGAAGCAGCATGAAGTCATCTAGGAGAAAGCAGTGATTGGAAGGAAAAATTCAGTCATCAACAGAGGTGTAAGGAGAGTTGTGATATATTACAATGCAGTTACCAGACTGTTTTCCCACACTTTGAACCCCCAAGACCGAGCAGTTTTCAATGCATTTAACTCTGAATTGAAATTTATTAATGTATTTAGGTTTTTTACCTGTCACTGTTTATGGCTTCTATGGAGAAATAAATGAGAAAAGGGGAAATATTCATACATTTTGATGGTCGAATTATTAAAAAAGGGATACAGGAAAAGCAGATGCAAAAATTACTAGTTCTGTGAGTTTTTGTGCTACTTTCAAAGCCATGCTTAGTATTCAATCTCCCAGAAAAAATGTCATCTTGCTACTGAAGAGTAAATAAAAGGCTGCCTTCAAATTCCACTGTACAGACGATTTAAGCAAAGGACATATAAGCACTCCATAACTATGTGCTAAAATACTTACACACAAGGAAGACAGGGTTCGGTCTCACAATGAAGTCTGGAAAGTATAACCACTTTATGATGTTGGAGTTGAAGTTGGCATTGCCACTTCTCCATGGATAGTCTGTGTGACAGAAGCATGCAAAAGTCCAATCAGTACTTTATAACAATTACTTAATCCTTTCCTTCAGAATACTTACCAATTTTCCAGCACTTTTCTATAAAAAGCAAGTAGCGTTAATTTTCCATAAAGGGTGTCCTTACCTTTACAAGGAGCAGGTGGGATGCCAATGCAAAGGAAGTACTGGAATGTAATGATGCATGCTAGAAAACAGCAATATTTTGGCCAAATCTCTGCAATAGCTTTTCTCCTACGTCGATACAATACAGCAATCAGCCAGAAGGCATGAATCATGGCATAAAAATCCATCCTCTGACCAATTACATTCACTGATAGAAGAAAGCAGGTCTGGAAACAAAGTAAAGAAACTTAAGCAACTTTTACAACCTCATGGCCAGTCAATGCAGCAATAATACATTATTGTGGATCCTGACAGACTGCTTGGACACGTGCTGCATCTGACTGCAGGAACCCTGTGCAAACCAACATGTACTGACAGCAACTTCCACCACTCCACCCAAACACACACATTTTTGGTACTCCTCCGTCTAGAGCAGGTTTCCATTATGTGATATCTAAAGACAGAGAAAGGAAAGAGCCTTGTCACAATAGCTGATACGTGAAATGTTTAATTGTTGCCAAGCAAAGAACATATTACACAGCCACATATTTTGGTAGGATGTACAGATGTGGAAAAGAAGAGGAGCTATTAAGACTGGTAACAACTAAAACGTATCTTCATGTAGGAAATGGACAAGGTATTCAGACCATACAGCTTCTGTTGGTGACAGACAAATCCAGTCAATTCCTGCAAGACAGCTTTAGTTCTCCATTATTCTAAAGGCTCTGCATTCCAGCATTTCTGCTCTCTGGCTTCACTGAAAGCAGTCCCTTCACCCAGTACCATGAAACATGTTTTGAACCCTAGTGAACGCTTCATTTATTCAGTGCACTATGCTATTTCGGTTTTCTCTCTCCCCAGATTAAAATGAGCTTAAAATCATTTCCCAAAGGAAATAACTTTCTGGGTTTTTTTAATTTTCAATCATCCTTAATCCTCAGATGGCTGTGAACAGTTTACTCCACTGATCAAAGCTGTGGTAGTGTTTAACAGATAGGTCAAGACCATAATTACGAGTAGATTTAGGATTCATTGCTCTGGGAGTTGCCTCCTTCAGACAGGCATAGAAAATTCTGAAAAATCACTATTTATGCAAAGATTTTTTGAAAGTACATTTCATGTGCACATAAACAAACAGACAAGGTAAAGGAACAGAGATGACTAACATGAATGATGACTAAGAAGCATCTAGATGTCAAACATAGTCCAAGCTAGTATTCAAAAAAAAACACAATCAAAAGGTTTGGAACTATACCATAAAGAAAAGTAACACATAGTTATTTACCTCCAAACCAAACTTGTAGAAGAAGTAGTTTATGAAATACTTGACACAGTTTACCAGTCCATCATCCAGATGCGCTCTTGTAATATCATGGAAAATGGTTTTAGTCACAGGTGTGGTGAGGTTATTTCGACATCTGTAGTATTCTTGATGACGGTAGATTGTAACTTCAAAAGCCAGAATAGCCAGCATCAGTAAGTTGTTCTATGGGAGACACAATCAGAAGAATATTAAATAAAAGTCAAACCCACAAGAAGCTATAAAATTTCCTGATAAGCATGAACCCATAATACTCAAATTGATGGTATCACTGAGGACTTCTGCATTCCAGAATGCACTGGCACCTATTCCCAGCTACTGTGATTAAAAAAAAATTAAGGTTCACACAAATTCTTGGATTTTGATGAATCATACAGACATTCAGAAGATACATATAAAGACATTAATTTAAAAATACTATAATAAAAACTAGTTGTGGAAATGAAGGGAAGGAAAATAGCATTGACCCATCCATGTGCCCTCTCATATTTCATAGCTTCTCTTAAGGTATCATGTTTTGTTTTGCAGGACATAAAAGACACAAGCATACACAAAAGTCATCTGCAGAGGTTCAGCTGTCAAGCACTAACTTCCCAAAACAAGGATGTTAGGTAGAGCAAATTTAACCTGGACACTCTTTCACATGAGCAGTCTGTCAGTCTTCTCTCAGGCATGGATCCTCCTGTCCCAAAGCCAGATTGACTAGGATAGAGTCAGGGATGGCTACAAATTGATTTTTTATTTCTCTCAGGAGGGAGATAAGCCCTATGCTCAATAGAAGAGAGGTACTAACTAACTCCAAAAGCTGGTTAAAAAGACCAGCTCAGAGAAAGTCCCTCAAGGAAGCCATAACTGAAGCAGAAGTGGCAAACTCTAGGTCTCTGTTCTCTGAGAAATATCTGGGACAAGAATCTCCTGAAACAGGTGCCACCAGGATTTTTATGTTTTCTGACAACCTTAAACTGTGTGTATAGAATTTTGGAGATTCTCTAAATTGGTAGGAGATATGGTTTTCCTCACGTGGCACATTTTCACCGTAAGTAAGGTTTTTTAATTAAATACAGGAATAATAAAGTATTGCTCATAGGCATCAACTAAAAACAAGAAGAAAAACAAAAGACATCCATTTACTAGTGTTTGAATGAATGATTCTTTTAACTCATTATATTTTCTAAACTGTGGCTAAGGAATAAGCACTTAAAAAAATTAACTGCTTCTAGCACACACTGTCATTCAGGGCAATTACTCCAATTAGACCCATCAGTCCTTTGGTACCTGAAAGCCATGTACCTCTTAATTACTTAGAGTTCTTAAATATCTCATTTCTTAAAGAGCTTTTAACAGATGGTAGAGTCCAAAAGTGATACTTCTACACGAAAGAATAACTTAATTGGTACTGAATCCCTCCTGGAAATGTTCTGTGTAACAGATGCGGTTTTCTGTTGCCTCTTTTCCTCTGTACTTCCTTATTGTCAATGGTTTGCGTTACATTTTTTTTATGTGTGACAGATTATTTATTTCAAGATAATGCTACTTTCATCACAAATAAGAAAATATCTGAATACAGATAATTAAAGAAGTTACCCTTAAGTACACAAGAAGGGGATTAGACTTTCTCAATCCAACCCACTCTGCAGGATCAACCGGCCCACTGTAGAGCACTGAGGTTTTGAGTTCTTCTAAATCGACCTTAGTTTCATTCTCTCCTGGCTAAAAACAAAATGCAACAGTTATAAAACATGACTTTAAGACTGCTTGGGGAGGGTATGATAATCAACAATAATACATCAGGTGAACTGTTATTTTTGTACTTGATATGCTTCCTTTTGCTCTCCTTCACTGAAGAAGACAGCAGTCAAACCTTTTTAATATACATTTGTACTCACCAGTGTACAGTTACTGGAAAAAGTCTTGGGATCAATAGATGTGAGCTGGTACAACATTTTGCAGACAATAATCACACATGTCCAAACAGTGCAGATACTTGATGCCAGTGGGCGAAACTGAGCATATGGCAAAGCAAGAGCCCAGGCAATTAAAAACACAAAGTTAAACAGAGACACCTGAAAACACAAAAACAGTACAGAAATTACATGGAGTAACATAAGAACAAAGAAAGTCTGACCTTTTCCACAGCAGGTAAAAAAAGAATCATTCAAAAGAAAGGGACATGCAGAAACTTTGAGGAAAATACTGAAAAAAAGATTACAACAATACTGCCAACAACACAGACACAAAGTCGTAAGTGAAGAAGGAAAAACTTTACAATTGGTTTAGGAAAAAATTTACCACCTATGTAATATTAATACTATTAGACCAACAAAATTCCGTATCTTCCTTATCAACAGATGTGAAATACAAAGGACCACATGCAGCTTCTGCTGCTTCAGTACACATGAAACAAAGAAGAGATAGCACAGATCCGTGTCTGTGCAACTGACCTTCATCCTCTTGACTTTTCCCAAAAAATGTGAGAAAAGGGATTTTTTTTTTGTTTTTAGTGAATGCTGTCCTGCTACCCTGTTCAAGAAATGGCTGTGTCACATACAGAACTCACATTGCCCACACCAAAAGCACAGCTTAAAGCTTTGCTCCCTTTTTCTTTAGGCATAGTTCCACATTCTTGTTTCTTAAGCACTAGACCAAGTTTAAGTAATTTTCCTATATGTACCTTCCCAGTCCTTTTCTACATCTTCCATCCCTGGATGGTGCCCACAGACAGTTTGAGCAGGAGAGAGGTTATGTCTCTTAAATCCAAAGAAGGAGACTAATAAAACTTTAATACCTGGAGAAAAGGGGAGGGCTGAGACTCTTGAGACAGAGAGAATGTGGAAGATGTCAAGGCAGGTTCCCAGCAGGCAACAAACCCAGATGGAGCCCATAATTTCAGTGAGGTCTGACAGGAGGAAGCTCTCTCCCTACATCTGGGTGTGTAACCGCACAGCAGATGCTGACAAACCTCCACGATGTGTAAGAGTTTGATAGTGGGTGTTTACTTGCCTCTTTCACTGTGACCCAGATGATGTAAGATGAAACAATTTTGATGATGTGCAGCTCCAACAGCCACCACACGAAGACTTGCATCTTGTGAAAATACTCCAGGAATTTCAAAAACAGCACTGTAAGGCGGTCGATCACCAGATGCCACTTGTTCCTTAAGTCTGAAGAGATGTTCAAGCAGAATCATTGTGAGGACAAAAACAGAAGGTCTCTGTGAAATGGAATACTCCACTAGACAACAACGAGCTTTCTGCTTCTCTTCTAAGCCTTAGAGTAAGATAAGATGGAGGATAAAGGTACAGCTCAGTGGTTAACTAAATAAAAATGGGGTTGAAGCCCACTTAGCTGGGGTGCTTCCCCTTCTGACCCACATTCCCTGGAAGGATTCCGCACTTCAAAAGCGGCAGTGGTGGCCTCCCTTGCCAATTTTGCTTTTATTCCTCTCATCAGAGCTCTTTCTGGACTCTCGTCCTCCAGTATTTTTGGACCTAAGCTTAGAGATCTCATTCAGGAACTAACTCCAGCCCTGGTCCTTTTCCAGCTAGAAAAATAAAATTTTTTTCATACTTGGAAGCTATGGACCCTGGCGGTTTCAGAAAGCGCAGACTACTACTACTCAGAAAGCTTTTCAGCCAGATTGGAAGAAATCCATGCACACTAGGACTTGGATTCCTGTCACATGGGTTTAGACAACTGTACTATAGACATCTTCAGATGTCAGAGTTATCTAAACTGCCTTGAAAACAGCACAGCCTCTTAAGAGTGTGACCTGTGCCTTCACAGGACAGACATCTAAAACAAGCAAGGCGAACTGCAGCTCAGTCGAAAATTTCTCTCAGTTGAAAAAGCTTTATCAAGTGGAGATCCTGAAGTTGGGTGAAAGTATCCCTTCATAGGGGTGTTTGGCTAAAAAAGTCATCCTCCCAAATACGATCCCAGTGAGCAAGCTTGTGGCATCCCCTACTACATGTGAGTGTAAATGACAATACATTTGCTGAACAGGGCTCTAAGTGATGACTTTGCTTGTGGGCTGGCTGCAAAACTGTTTCACCCGGCTGGTACATATTAGTATGGAGTCTTCACACTGTATTCAGGGTTTCAGAAGCATTTTGGAGATTAGGAAGGATTTTGCATGCCGTGAGAACATTCTTACAGTTTATATCAGAGATGGAAACATTTGCAAGTGATACCAAAGCACATCACTGTCCAAGCTGGTAAAAATGCAAAGGAGTTACCACGTTCTTTATGTAATTATGTCAAATTATCACTTTATTTTATATATAAAGCACACCAAGATGGTTACTCCATGCATATTTGTGTGAAGAACACATGCACATTTGTGTAAAAGCAGACTTCTGGAACACCTCACAACCAAATTCCATTTGTTTTCCTTTGCCTTTATTCTCCAAACACAACTTAGAAAACCTGAATAAAAATGATGAGTGATGTAAACTCCATAAGCACATAATTAAACTTGAGAAATTAATTAAGCTATAGAACTCTAATCCTATACGTTTTTATAAGCACAATGAGAGTATTTAAGGGAAGTCTTTACAGAGTTAGATGTTGTCAGTCATTCTTTCATTGCATTTATTTTTATTTGCAGTGTTGCATCACGCCAAGATGTATCCAGACAGTGCCAGTTAAGTGGAGCAGGCAGACAAGGTGTTACAGCAAGCTCTGTCTAGCATGGCCAGGCACTAGACACAGAGGGAATAAAATACAGGCCTGACTGCATCCACTGAAAGATTGTACAACACTCTGCAGTGAAGTCTGCACACGTGAACATGTTTAATGTCAAAGCTCTGGCCACATGGCTGTGTAAAAATGGTATAACTCCTGTAGAAATAAATGCATGTGCAGCTTAAAGACGGATCCCCTTGTGCTGTTTCCAAGCAACACCAGCTGCAGTTCCCCACTTGCATGTGTCACTGCAGAGTAACCTCCACCAGCTGGCTTCTGTCCCAAAGCCCTTCCAACAAGCTGGGACGGCTGGAGTGCACCAGACCCCTCAACCCTCACAGACACTAAGAAAGCTGGCCAATAACAGTTTCCATGGCCCATGAACCCCTCCAAGGGCAGAGGTTCTAGCTGGGAAAGGTAAGTTGTTTCAGCTGAGGTTAAAGCACTGGAACAGGCTTGAACCTGGGAAGGGGTTGAGTCACCAGCCCTGGAGGTATTTAAAAGACGTATAGATGTGGCATTTAGGGACATGGTGTAGTGGTGGATGTGGCAGTGCTGGATTAATGACTGGACTCAAGGATCTTAAGAGCTCTTTTCCAACCTAAATGATTGTATGATTCACTGGGGCAGCTAAGCCTGATGTGCTGCCATTTTGCCTTGACAAAGACCATCTTCCTATTTATGTGTCACAGTCCTGTGAATATTGGCATGAGTAACCAAATTTGTAGTAAGGCCCTTTCCAAAGAATACAGCTTCCTTGGGTGTTAAATGCTCTTCCCTGGTTTCACTTTTGGCTCATATTACAAACTGAGTAATGGTAATAATTCATTTTAGAAGTTCATATTAGCAATATCAAGGATGACAATATAAGCCATAACCCATGTCTGCCCTGAAGGTTTTTTATGTTCATCTGGCATCAATTACACATTCCATATTCAGAAGTGAAAAATATGACACTAATGTGCACATAAATAATGAAGCAAAGCCCTTGGGACTTCTGGGGAGCGGTGCCTTGAAAGCATGAAGTATCAGATATTAAATATGTATGTTGTATTATTTTCCTTGTTGTAAGGAGATTCCACTCTAAAGAAGTTCTTAGGATTTGGGGTAGCCTTCAAATAATTTAATCCAGACCACCTAGAAGAAAGAGGCAGGGTTTCTGTTGGTTTCTTCCTCTCAGCATCCTACAGTATGATTTTTTCCCTTAGAAGAGCCTGTAGCCTGTTGAATAATTGACAAGTAGCCATCTGCTCAGCTAAGGCTGTTTGACACAGACTGCGTGCAAAACTAGAAGGAAAACCTGGTGATTGAAGCTAACAGGGATGACCAAGAACAAACCACCTGTTGACACTGTTAATTAAGGCTGAGGAAGGAAAAATTTGCATTCCGCAGAGCTTACCTGTAGTTTCTTCTTCCTCTGATTCATTGTCTTCATCGTCATCATCATCATCGTCATCTTCTTTATCCTCATCCTCCTTCTCTTCTTCTTTTCCTTTTTTGACCCTCCCTTTCCCTCCCTCCCCCTCTGGCTCTTCCATTCTTTTCTCACCAGCTTCTTCCAGCATTTTATCCTCTTCCTTTTCTCTGCTGGCTGTTAAATTCATCATAGTTATGTCAGGCAGACTTCCATCTTGGTGCACCAGTCTGTTGGTAAACAGTAGCATGTCAGCAAACTGAGGAGTAATGACATTGTAGTCTTTTTCTTTTTCAAACTGTATAATTAGAAAAAAATAAACTGTTCATGGAAAATGCCTTAGAAGTAGAAAAGTTAATGATTCTGGTACTCTCTCCAAACACACACTGAAAATTGAGTTGTTGGAATGTATTAGTAACTATTTCTCACTCAGATACTAATGGTTAGTTAGTAATGAGTGGTATTGACACTTAAACTTGACATTTTCCCCACCGGAGAAAATGGTCAGAGTTTAAGATGTAGAAGCATGAAATGACATTATTTAAGAGGAAACATTTCATGACTTCATAGGGGACTTACTCATTTTGGTGGTTTGGTATTTTTTTCTTGAGGCTGCTCAAGGTAATTGGAACAGAAAGAAAAAGGGAGATGAGAACAGAGGGGTTACAGAAGAAGGTCATTGACAAATACGTCATGCTACATCACAAGTCATAAAGCATTCTCCTACTCCATCTGCAGAAGCCTTCTGATGCCAAGAGCATGCCATCATGACATTCACGGGGTGCCTTTTTAAAGAAACATGGAATTGCAGCACAGATGGAAAGGGTGCGACCTATTTACACCAGTGCTAAACGTGGTCAGTGCTGTACCATGCTCTGAGTAATGCAGCTGAACCATCACAAGTATCCGACCTATCACTGTAAATGCATTTCTACCTTCTTCCAATTAAAAGATGCAGCTGGAAAGTCAAGGAATTTGCAAATCTTCTTCCAGCTATAGGTTTGGGAACAAACAAAAGCAAGAATTCCAAGGCTGCACTTTCAGAAGATTTTATCATATCTGTCTTTTATAGTGCCATTCATTCTCTCTCTCTCTGCCACATCTCACAGAGAATTTCTCTTTGATTTTCAATTGTGTCTAACTAAATCTATCAGTAAGTTTCACACTACCAAAACTGGGATATGATTTAACTGATCTAACACAGAAATTATAATTCTCTAGTGCCACGGTGCCTTTTTTAAAAAATTAGATTATTCAGTACATATATTTTCCTTACTGAGAAAATAAACATTTTCTTATGGTTTCGTTTTTTCTCCTACAGCTGTGCTGTAGGGACTCACCTCCCATAGTTGCAGAAAACCCAGTTTCTCTTTGACTATGACTTGTTGCAATAAAGTCTCCCTTTAGCAAGTGTATATCTATATGATTAGGTCACTAAATGTTTGGTTATGCTATTGAAATTACTGCACTCAGAATACTTTCAAGCACGTGAGAGACTGTTCTAACATGCTACAGTACTGTCTCAGGGATTTATTTTTCTTGATGTGAAATTCTGGCCTATAACCACTTAGACAGGAAATTCTGCCAATTCTAGGATTTTCACAGTTCAAGAACCTAAAAATCTAGATTTTTTTTTTCTGATCATTAAAAATTAAGAGAATAGGCAAGGCAGTTAACGAGAAATTCAAACAAGCAGAATTATTTTTCAATCATTTGGGAGTCGCAGTTTCTTCAAGATGGAAAATTTGGTGTCTCAAATGAAGGAAAAACTACAGAAATCTGACTAAACAATCCTGAAGTAGAAATGCCATGCCAATTGTCAAAAAGCAGAAAAGGTGGTTTAAAATTAGAAGTTTAACAAGACACTCAAACACCAAAAAATATCACGTAATAATGTTTAATAACATTTTAGCCACATTCATGACAAAAATTCCTCATCATGGGTTGGGCAATGAACCTGAGTGTCTAATAACCTGAAAAACTCTTATACTCAAGAATTTATTCAGTAGCTTTGGCTACTGCAAATAGAATCATAAAATGGTTTAGGTTGGAAGGGACCTTAAAGTAACCATGCCCACCGCCATGGGCAAGGACACCGTCCACTAGATCAGGTTGATCAGAGCCCCATCCAACCTGGCCTTGAACACTGCCAGGACTGTGGCATCCACAACCTCCCTGGACAATCTGTTCCAGTGTCTCACCAGTCAACAGTAAAGAATTTCTTCCTAATTTCTAACTTAAATTTCCCCTCTTTCAATTTGTACCCATTACTCCTAGTCCTGTCACTACGGTTCTTGATGAAAAGTCCCTCTCCAGCTTCCCTGTAGGCCCCCTGGATACTGGAAGTTTGCTGTGAGGTCTCCAAGCAATCTCCTCTTCTCTCAGCTGAACAGCCCCACCTTTCTCAGCCTGTCTTTGTAGGGGAGGTGCTCCAGTCCTCTTACCAACTTAGTGCCCCTATTCTGGACTTGCTCCGACAGTTCCAGGCCTTCTTATGTTGGGGACCCCAGAGCTGGATGCAGCAATCCAGGTGAGGTCTCACCAGAGCAGAGTAGAGGAGCAGAATCACCTCCTTTGACCTGCTCTCCACACTCCTTTGGATGTAACCCAGGAATCCATTGGCGTTCTGGGCGGTGAGTGTATGCTACCGGCTCATGGTGAGTTTTTCATCAACCATCACACCCAAGTTGTTCTCCTCAGTGCTACTCTCAGTCACTTCTCTGCCCAACCCACTGGTGTGTCTGGGATTGCCATGACCCAGGCGTAGGACCCTGCACTTTGCTTTGTTGAACCTCATAAGTTTTGCATGGGTCTACCTCCCGAGTGTGTCAAGGTCCCTCTGGATGCCATCCCTTCCCTCCAGTGTGTTGACAGCACCACGTAACCTGGTGTCATCGGTGAACTTGCTGAGGGTGTCCTCAATCCCACTGTCCATGTCACCAACAAAGATGTTGAGTGGTCTCAGCCGCAGTACTGACATTGAGAGACACCACTTGTCACTGGTCTCATGACCAGTGAGCCATTGACCAACTCTGCATGTGGCCATCCAGCCAGTTCTTTATCCACTGAGTGGCCCATCCATCAAATCCATGTCTCTCCCATTTGGAGACAAGGCCATCATATGGAACAGTATCAAACACTTTGCGTAAGTCCAGGCAGACAATGCCAATTGCTCTGCCCCTATTTATCAATGCTGTAGCCCTATCATAGAAGTTCACCAAATTTGTCAGGCATGATTTGCCCATAGTAAAGCCATGTTGGCTGTTACCAATCATCTCTTCTGGGGCTCTTTGGTTATTTTCATATCTAAGTCATGGATCAGCTAGCATATAGACTAAAAGGATATTCAAATCTCTATAAAGTGACTAAACATCAGTGTTCCCTAAAAGGACATAGCTAACTTATACTTACCTAAAACTCTAATAAAGTACTGTCTTGGGGCGACTTTATAATGTGTATCCCCTATCGTTAACCTATGCCCACCAATCTTTTCTGTGCCTTTAAACTGAGCCTGAGAGGGAAGAGAGGAAAAAAAACTGAATGAACTTTTGAAAGCAGTTATTTCAAGGACACGGATAGACTCTCTCTGCTTCTGCGGTACCCTTGGGTTTTTCAGCCAGCTTTTTCGGCTCTTCTTTTTCCCCGGCGGGAGACGGAGAGTTGAACTTTGTTTTCCTAGGATTTTGGTTTTTTCTTCTTCCCTTCTGGACTGTTTCAACAACATCTGAACACACTGGGAGTTTTTCCTGGAGGCCCGGGGGAGTGGGCCCTCGCCGACCCAGCTCTGAGGAGGAGAGAGACCACACCTACAGAAGGACTCTGAAATCTTCCCAGGTTTTCTCTCCACAGCAAGAGTTTTTATTATTTAGCATTATTATTCTTTTCCTGTGTGTTTGTTAAATAAATAGCTTTTATCTCTTTCACTTTCCTTTGAGGAAATTTTTTTTTTTCCCTGAACCTGGTGGGGGAGGGGTGCTTGTAACCTGTCTTCTATCAGAGGATATTTTTCCTCCAAATTTGTCCAAACTAGGACAAGTACCAATAGGAGGGTCATGTATAAAGAAGAGAGAATGAATTTTCAGTTCAGTTCAAATGTTATGGAGATCCCTGGTTACTATAAAACATCAGAGCTCATTTAAAAGGCAATGCACCATGAAATGAAAGTAACTGTATAATCAGACAGGTTTTGTATATACACAGTTGCATTGATATTTATGAGGTATCTTCCCCACTGACTCTTATAATGGAAAAATCTACATTCACGCTGGTGTAAATCAAGGATTTAATGACTTAGCTCAGTGTAAATTGGACAGAAATACAGTAACTCTATAGGATTTTGTATGAGTGGACTCATCTTTCTCTTATTCATATAATTCCCATTTGTATTCTGGAGATCTGGGAGGCAATGGGGTTATAAAGATGGGCACATGCAATATATATACCTGATAAAGCCTCAGTATGAGTTTAGTTTTCAGTAGGCTTAGTTTTATTGACATCAGTAGGCTTGAGCATTGGATCATGTGCTTAGGAGATCCAAGGATAGATAAAAAGCCCTGCCCACTGTTTGGAAAGTTAATCTACTTGGAATATTTCTTCCAAAACTTCCTTATGTATTGCTAGGGCTGTTTTTCCAATTTTTTTTTTTCACTACAAGACCACATCATGTTGTAACAGACAACACTGAGGTATTAAGATATAAAAACTTCACTAGTTTACAATTTTTAAGACAAGCTACCCATACCCATCTTCACAGCTAGTGAGATATAACTTCATTGTTGGAAGCCACACAACAATGGGAAATTATCCCAAATGACATAAAAGTATTACGTCTGATACTTAGGAAGAGAAATAACTAAATAATAATGCAGGCAAGAAGCCTTGAAGGTACAGCCACTAGTGCTTTTAGCTGAGCTCATTTCTCACCCTCAGGTTCATTAAATAGGGCATCAATAATGAGAAGTATACCAGTAGATCTAGTTCTTGGCAACAAAGCCATTTCAGTGGCACTAAAATCAGGCACGTGCCACAGGTCCTTGCTGGATTCCTAGTACTTTCATCTATTTGTAATTTACTAGAGCAGAAGATCAATTAATTGAATGCATTATTAAGCATCTTTTGTCTTTGATAATTTTTTGCTGTTCATGAATTGCTTGGAACTTTCTGGCGAAAAGAAGATCCCAAGTATCTTTCATGGAAAGCCTTAAGAACAGAAAGCTTTCTGCTCTGCAGAACACTAGTGACCAATGCCTTGAATATTTGGTCTGCAACACTCAAACTGAGCACACAGTGCCATGCCTCCACTGGCAGGGCCTTGAGTGCCTTTATGGGCCTTTAAGGGGATTTGCCGTGTGAATCCAAGCCCTGTTGGGGTAAGTGGCCAGGCCATGAAGCCTCTCCTTTCACTGAGTGCTGCTTTCACATGGAGGCTTCCACCCCTGTGTTGTGGCTGCATCGCAGCTGTGTCTGTGCCTGCTCCTGTGCCTCCCTCACCCTAAGCCTGACACACAGGCTGACACCCTGCCTTCACTGCAAACCTCGCTCATCTCCATGGACTCACTGGGACCTCAGCAGGTTGTGGCTGACCCTTTTTACTGATTCCAGACCTGATCCTCACCCTCAGCTGTTGGTCCACGTTCCTGACTGCCCATGCCCTTGCCTCCTGGCCATGCTCCTTGGCAACCAGCTTGCCCGTCTTAGCCAAGGTGCTTGCCTTCACCACTCCCTTAAACACATGCTTTCTGCAGACCAGAATTCCAGCTCTGGTGAACTTTCAAGAACAGTGACCCAAACTACGTGATGACATTTCAAGGAGGAGCATGAACATGCCACATAGAGCAGGCAGTCACAAATATCTAAACAAGGTATCTTCTTGGTTTTTCTGTTTATATTCAGTAGTTACAACAACTCAGAAGTCCTTCTATTCTCAGAGACGATTAAAAAATAGCTCACATTTATTCCAGTCAAGTATTTTGAAAGGAATCTGATTTATGGAACAGTTTTCAAGATGCCATTTATAAAGGGATGATGATGATAGCAGTTTTTCTAGTTTGGATCCTGCAGCACCCAACTCAGCCCGTGAATTAACAGCCTTAGCATGCAGTGGTTTCAGTGTTCCCTTTCCAACTCTGAAACTTCAGTCTGTAGGAACTCATAGCACATACCACACATTCAATTGAGTGGGCCCTCAAATTCCTTATCTTACACGCTTGGAGAAAACAGGGATGTGTGTCTCTGTGTCTGTGTGTACATAGGCGCATGCAGGCATGCATCTTTCCATGCACAAACAAAGGGTAGATAAACGAGCCTCCTCAACCAGATCTATTGCCTGCAGCCAATTACAAATAGCACCAATTATTCCTGCATTGAGGCGTGGACAAAGTTTAGGGGAATTCTCAGCTGGGAGAAGAAACTCACAATGTATAAATATGCAAAAGAGATGTGTTAACTGCTTCATCAGCTTTAGGAAACTGCAATACCTGAACAACGTTATCTCCCTGCTTACTTCACAGAACTGCGCAGCAAGAACATACTTTGCTTTAAGGCAACTAAGAAGTAACAAAAACTTAAGGTATATCTGTTTTAAAGGAAAGGAAGAATTGAAGTACCCACCTATTAATTATTAGATATACACGGCCATTGACTTTGGCATGGCTATGAGGTGGGAGATGAAAGCAAAAGATGAAAATGGGAAATGAATTAGAGAGAGAAAAGAAAACTGTTAAATAGGAACGAACGCACTTTCCTGTCTACCAATGTGTTATGACACACTGTCATTACAAAGCACACTCTGAAATCTTAACACACACCATTCAGTGAAAAGTCTAGGAAACTTATAAATGCAGCTCTTAGACCTTTAGATCCTATACAACTTCAGTCAGAACTTCAGATAATTTTCATAGTCCCCAAAATGTGAGAACAGCCTTTACTGCTTTACATCAAGTAAGCCTTAGAATACCAACATTTTTTAAAATAATTTTTTCCTTTTTAAAAATAATATGTAAAGGTAATTATGGAAAAGCATCTTATCAGAGAAATTATCTACCTCATAGCCTTTATTTCTGCCATTCCATGATTCACGGTACAGCAAGGGAATGGGCTTGGAAGGTCCTGATCAGAGAAGTTTTCTTTCCCTTGCAGATGCAGAACTGACACACTCAGTTCTGACACCTTTATAAAGAGTGAGAAGTGCCTCACTCTGCCAGTTCCAGTGTGCCAGTTTCTGTGCCCTCTCTTTGCAGCTGCCATAGCCTTACTCTTCAACTCACCCTGCAAATTCTGCTGATGAGAAACAGCCTTTTAATAAATGAACATTCTCAGCAATTTTACAGGACTCTACAGTTCAACACAACTGTAGTACTGTAATCACACCTGGCAGTTCAAAGGCAGAAGGAGGAACTGGACGTGCTTGCTTTATTACTTTCATGACCACCCCTCAGCTGCTGAGATTATTTTAAGAAGTTCACTACTAAAAGGAGTGTGTTCTGTCTTGTTACTCAAAATGAAGGTTCAATTTCTTTATTTAAATTTTTTTTTCTTTGCAAAAGGTGCAGCATAAAAGCAGTTTAGAAAGGTAAAGTGACTGTTAAGTGAATGATAGTTTCTTCAAAGCAAAAAGGAAAATTAAGTTTTAGTAGCTTTGAGAGAAAATTACACATATATATGAATCTTTAATCTGTTTTAATTGGCCCTGAAATTTATTACTAGCATCACTGTTAAGCTGAAGTTGGTTGTTGTGTTAGTTCTTATCCAGCTTTATGCATCACCAATACAGATGTCAGCTGAGCTCTCATTGCGAAGCTTTGAACTATAAAGTTAGCTGATGCTCAATAGGGATTTATTGCATCAAGGGAAGAAAAGAGATGTATTTTCATATACCAGGCAGTATTAATAGGAGTACAAACCAAGAAAACTGTTCTGATTTGGGTATTGGTCATAATAGTTAAAGCTTTGCAGGAGGAACAAAGGATATATGTGATATTTGTGATTTTGAAAATACTTCAAAATGGCAAAAGTAGCACATACGCCACATTTAACAGTTAACATCTAGCTACTTATATGACTGCTTAATACAATCTAGTACACATTTAGACCCAAAAAAATAGCACTCTAGTTCCAAGACAAAAAAGCTGATGATATCACACGATCGTCTTCATCTGTGACTTTAATAAAAGGCTTGGTACGAAAACGAATGTCTACTTTTAGCATGGTATCTCAAGGCTACTCATTTCTGGCAAAAATGTTTGCTCGCAATGCATTAAAACATTTTGTGTCTTCACTATCAGCAGTTCCATCCTTTGGGAATTATGTGACTTTAGTCACAATGATCCTCTTCATGACAACATTTGGAAAGCTGTATAATAGTCTTGTATCTTTTGTGTGTAATGGAAAGATTCTCAAGTAGCGGTTTCACAGGCAAAGTGGACCCATTGAAATCCTACAAGTGCTTCAGGTTTTTTTTCTTTTTATTCTGTGTCTACTGGATGACACTAGAAGAGAGGTGGCAACTTCCTATGTTACTCTGCACAAGTGCAAAATTGGGCTACAAGAGAGCTTGCGGAGTTACTGGAAACTGTAAAGCATTCCCCTAAATGCCTCAGACCAGGAACAATCCCATTTCGGCTCAGACACCTGTCTGGGCTCTGTTTTCAGGGCTTGGCCAATTCAGAGATGTTAACATGTACCCACTGCTGCACAAAAGTCTGCCTTGGGCAAGGCAAGTTTGCTCACAGGCCATTACAAAAGGGCCCTTGAACCTACTGTCACATTTAGCAATTCAAGAAGAGTAAAGGGAGAGTTATTACACAAACAGATATTTAAAAGGTAAGTTTAAAAACCACCACATCTTTATTGGGAAATTTTATCAAGTTTGATCTGTCCTGGTCTTAGCAATTATTTAAATACAGAAACTGGAAGCATTCCATAAAACTGGAGCTTATTCTCATGGCACAAACTTGTACCATACACTGTGAAGTAGCTTCATATCGAATTGAATGTATGAAAAATACCTGAAATGCTTTGTAAATCTTGCATAACCTAGAACATAATTCCCTGTTAAATAACTGTCATTATTCCATAACACCCTGTGGTCTATGTGGTGTTATGCAGCTAGTCCCCGTTCATAGAAGTGCAGCTGAGATTTATCTCAGCTTTTATATGAGATTTATTTACTTATCACTAAACAGGTAAACATTCTAAAAGCAGGGTCTGAATTAATTGCTTTCTTCAAAGAATGACTGTAATTGCCATTGCATAATATAACACTACGTACTACAAAACCATTTCTCTCTCTTATACTCCTGGCTCAGGATCCTAGGCCAGATTGGTTTTTATGCAGGAAAATATGTAAGAATTGAACACTGGAAAAGTGATGTCCCAGATTCATGAAAAAGTGATAATTAACTTCTGGATGAAACCACCAAATGTCTAGCATAGCCAAGGGTCAGTACTATGAAAAGTAACCACAAATTCAGAATTTTTCCATTTCTGAAGTTCAACTTTACAAAAAGGCCTAATTGTTCAATGCAAATGTGGTATTTTCCAAAGATCTCCCAATTTTCATGTGGCCCTCAAAATGGACATTTTAAGAAAAGAAGTGACCCAAATGAAACGCTGTGTTTCTTACTACTGACAGGTACACATACAGAAGGGCACACATAGTAATTAAGCACCTAACCCCCAATAAAGGGCAAAGCCAATGAAATAAATACATAAATGCCATTAGTACCTTTGAAAATGTACCCCAAAATGAAAAAGTTCAGTGTGTAGGGGAAAATGGGGAGAGACAGATACTTTGGTTGCAGTGGGGTGCTGGATACTGTGCACCTTCTTTCTAAGCCAGTAGTCATAGCAAAGGCAAATAACATCTACTGAAAAGTGAGCATTACAAAACAGTCAGAAACAGCATTTCCATACAGACAATCAATAGTTCCATCTATTTTGCGTCTTTACCTGTAAATAGTGTTGTCCTGTTTGCTGGTTACAGCTTTTAAATCAGTGATCTGGAGAAACCGATCATGGAAATAGTGAAGGTGTAAGATACACACCAGTAGGAAGGAGGTGGGGATAAAGATGCGTGTGAATAGATCAGCCACAGAAAACTGTTTTAAGCCAAGGTCCTCTAGTCTGGAAAAAAAACAAGTATTCCACTAAGGCATCTTTTCACACGAAATATTCTTTCCATGAGACATTATTACATATCATTTGCAATAGGAAACAAGGGGATGGTACTTGTTACATGGTTTTGGCTTCTAAAATTCTCCTAAACTAGCAAGTTTTACAATGCAAGTATCTTGTGTTTGGACTCAGTAATGTAAATGGTGCTGTAAATGTACAGTCAAATGAACAAACCCTGTCACAGATCTCTTGACTCAGATGAATTTTCTCTGACTGAAATTCCTGCACTGGAGATCCACTCATATCGGATATACTTTCTAAGGTAAGCTCCTCTTGAGAAATGACCAACTCATCATAAGGATGAAGAAACCTTATTAGGTGTCTCATTAGCAGGAGAGCAGGTCCACCTTTATCAGTTCCAAACATCCTGAAGATGTACCTTTAATCTTTCCCTGGATCTTGTTCCTATGGTCAAAGTGGTGAAGAGAGGAATTGGCACCGAGAACAGAAGCAATCCAAAGACCTAAGCAGCCAATTGGAGAAAATACGACTCTGAGCTCCTCTCTTGGTCTCACTCATTTCTAAGGTTACACCAATAAATCTACAGCTTAATAACTGAGTGCCTAAAATCAGCTGTGCCTGAGAATGGCTGCATGATGTTTTTCTCCCATAAGAAGGAAGACCGCTCTCCGATCCTTCCATCACACTGAACTCAGAGATCCAAAGGAAAAAAAAAATTAATCAAAACCACTTACTTCCTTTCATCCAGGCCTGTCATGTTCTTCCACAACCCAGGGAATGACTCAAACTGGTATGTGTAGATGAAGATAAGTACCAACATCGTGTAAACAACCACTGACATCCAGAAGTACTTTAAAATCTTTCTCCACCATTCATAGTGTACCTAAAAATCACACAATAAAGATGCTGACACAAGCTGAAGACAAAGAAACTGACAGAAATACTGACAACATTGTACTGTCAAACAAGGATGAAGAACACTCTTTTTCCTGGCTGGCCTGAAGTAAGCAATGATTACCCAGCAGCAGCCACAGATTTTGAGATACAGTTTTTACTGCTGGTGCAAATGCATTCGAGTAAAGACTTTTGCGCAAAAATGTCTGATGGGATGTGGGCCACAGACACCAAGTCGGGGATAGCTTCAGTCACTCAGTTTCATCACCATTAGGTGATAAATGTCCAGGAGGAGAGGGACTCCATGCTCATTGGGATATGGAAGCTGTGTGGATCAAGTGCCACAAAAACGAGTGGCTATGTAGAATGTGCACAGACCCGGAATTTTCCACAAAGGTTCCAAAGCTTATGGTGAAGTGGCATGACAGAGCAGAGGTGTGCATTGTATCTAATTTACGTGTACTTTGCCTGTCACTATAACCACAAACCAGAGGAAAATTAGTCTTAACCCCTTCAAATGGTCTTATTCTGTTGTGTCTAACTAAAGAACAAATACACTGTTTATGAATTCTGTTTAGAGCTACTTTATTACCAAGCCAAAAGTACACACAATTCTATTCAAGGACAAAATTCAGTTAACACAGCTCTCGCTTACCTGATAGAGCGCCACACAGAAGAGGAACAGTACCATATAGATGATTTTGTACATGACAATTGTACCCTCAAAGCTGACAAAGAAGAACATGCCCCCACAGACGTAAATCCAGTACTTGATTAACATAGCCATCACCAGCTTCCCCAAGACTTTCATAATATCCTGTTCATCCTCCTCCTCTCCCTCCTCCTCCTCTTCCTTCTCCTCTTCCTGTTCTTCTGACACTTCTCCCTCTTGCGACTCCTCTTCTGCAAATACAGAGTCACATTTGGCCGGTCTATTCTTGGGACATTTAGTAAGAATTTAAATGGGTGGAAAGTAAAATCTCTGCACACAACACAGAAACTTAAAACACAACATTCACAAGAGACCGTAATTCCTAATCATGCATGGCTCCAGAGCAAGGAAATGGGTTTTAACTTCGTATGAGCTTAGACCTGCTGCTGGAGCCATGGGGCACACGGCTATACATCCTTACCAGACACCCGTCTTCACTTTGTCTGAAACACCAGCAGTTGTAGAGGAAAATTAGAGCCTAAGGGTTGCACAATGGGCAATAGCCAAAACACTTTCCATGGCAATGCTTATACTCTCAAGTAAGCAACCTTTTAAACTGGAAAACAAAGAAACCACCAGCACCACCGGAGACCTCTCATCTTGAGTTTAAACTCTCATCTCGAGTTTGAACCTCCTGTCTTGAGTTTCGTCCTTTAGATAATATTGTGTTTACCTCCAAAAACTACAAGCAAGGGAAAACATTAAAATAAACCCAAGCAAGCTTAAAAAATATAAATGCTGCACTAACACTGCTGTTTTTCAAAAAAACTACCACTTATCCAGGTTTTTGTGCTGCGCCTGGGCCAGAAAAGACAAGCTGCTTTAGCTTTATGAAGAGGTCAAGATTCCTCAGTCATTAACCTTGTGAGGTTTGTGGAGGGCAGGGTAAGTGTCCCCCCAGCAGCAAGTACACATGCAAGTATGCAGATAACAGAGCTTGCCAAAACCCTAGTACACAGTTCTACTCCTTTCCATTGACAGCAGTATTGAAACTTCACCATCGAAAGGCTTGCCCACTCCTTTTGTCCCACTCACCATCCCCCTTCTCAGGCTCTTGCCTTGAAAATCCTTGTAGTCCAGCTTTGACACTGATCAGATATTTTACTGAGACAAGGATTATAATTAATTTGAGAGGAAACTACACCACTGCTTCCAGAGCTCACTTTCTACCATTTCAATGCACTGAACTTTTTCAGTTCAGCATCCAGAGAGAGGGGGCAAGGAATGTTTGGAGAAACACGTGCCCAGTAGCGAAAGAAAGAACAGGTCGCTATGTTGTTAGATAAGCTGAATCTAAACTTTTCTCTCAGGTGTGCTTGAGCCCCTGCACTGAAAAAATATATGTTTATTTTTTCCACTGAAATTTGTAGTTTAACTTCTGTGTCTGTATAACAGTTTATGTACCAACAAAAATTCCAAGGAATTTAGTAACTTCTCCTAGGTAAATTCATCTCCTGTGGTTAAGCATTAGGGCAATTACTCCCCTGGTTTGAGTTTGGAACACAGCAGCAAACTGATCATTTGAAAGTTCTGTGATCTTTCTAAAATGAGTCATTTTATTACCTTCCAGTAAAGAGAATTCTCATTTTATTTGTATTTCTGAAGTTCAAAAGTGTTTTATATCTAAGAGATAGCTGCACATAGATTTTGTAGTATCTTTCTTAGCTAATAACAGATACCTTGCTAATTGCTTTCAGCATCAGAGAAACGCAGTAACTAGAACTTCTATCATGATTGAAGGACTAAATTGGATCTGGCTTTACCTTTTTCTTCATTTTCTTCACTTCCAACTTTGACCTCAGATAAAGTAGCTTCTTTTAGCCGAAGTGCTTTCTGTTCAGTGAGGTGTTGCCTAAGCAGTAGCCAGAAAGTAATTGTGAAAAGAATCTGCAAACAAAAATCAAAACAAAACCAACAGACTAATTGTATATCCTATGTCCTACTGATACAAGCATAGGTTTTCATAAATTTTGCATGCTTTTTATCCTCCGTCTCTCAGAAAATGGCAGTGATGGCACCAGTGTCAAAGTGCATCTTAGGGCAAGTTATGTTATTTAGGAAACATCCTGCATTATAGACAACTTTGCTTCATTTGCACTTTTTAATTTCTTATAATACTATAAAGGTATTCACTGATATGCTTCTATTCTACCCTGTTTTATTCAGTTTTTAACTGCTGTCTTATAAGTTTAGGGATCTTCTCATTATGCCTCCATTGGTATAATTCCCATTTGTTGGTTTATTGTTAATTTTACCTTTTTTTTTCAGGAAAGAAGCACATGCAAGAGTATATTGTCATTATCATGTTTTTGTATATCACAAATATTTTGATTTAGGAGGTTTGTTACTTCAGGTGCTTAAATGCAGTTGATTTAAAAATCAATCTTTTTGTATGTCTTGCAGTTACAGAAGACCCAGTCAGTGGAATATGCCTTGCATTTGCAACAGTTACAAGAGTTGAGATAGCTCTTAATTCTTTTAAGAGCTTCAAGAGACGATAATTCAGTAACAGCAGGATACCTTAGAAATAAACAGATCTCTTTAATGAAGAGTGCATTTCTGTGTTTTGCAAAAAGCTAAATTCAACAGCTTGCAACACCAAGAGATGGACAAAATTCAGAAAACAACATGGTGCCTATTGTCACACACTTGATTTTATGCTTACTTTCTACAAAGTTTCTGCTAAATTCCCTGTGCAGAAGGAGACTTATTTCACTATTTAGCTAGAAGAACAAAATTTCAAAAAGGAAGCACGTAAGAGCCAAATACTTTGCACACAACAGAATGACAAGACCAGTAGTACAATGTATTTTTCTTCTAATGTGCAAGTCCTTAATAGGTAAAAGGATTGCTCCCAGGAGATGGCTTTTTTTATTGACACTGCTGCTAACACTGAGCCACAGCAGCAGATTGTCAGCCTGTGTGACTTGTCACAGCTTCCCCAGATACCTCTTAAAGCTCTGGCTTTTGCAACACAAACCTCTGATATTGCAAAACACAGACTTTTTTCTGCAGTGATTAGCTTTGTCTTCCTGCCACATTTGCTCCCTTGTTCTGCTTGGCATTTCCAGAGCTAGAGCTGGCTCTAAGAAAAGCCATGAAGGGCTGCAGACCAAAGAGAAGCTTCCAGTCACCTTTTACAGCATAGATTTTATCTCATGTTCAGCCCAGAAAACACACATAGCATGCAGAAACTTATGCAGAAAGAATTACAGTACACGTCTTCTTTCTGCAGAATACAGTACCCAGTCTTCCTTTTAATTCAAACATTATTCAGAGGACCTTAAATTAGGAATAGAGGGGAGGTACAGAGTTACTAGTGCCCTTAAGAGGGACTGATGGACAAGGCTAACAAGCAAAGGGTGTGCCTGGGATGATGCGAACAAAAGGAAATACATAATCAGCAAAACAGGGCTTATGCAGGGTCACCTCAAGCATTTGTGTATAAGCAAGGCAATTACTTCAACACAGCCTTACAGGGAAACCTGCCAGGTTCTTTCTGGGAAAACAGCATGTCAGGTGCCCCTCTGAAGTGCCTGCACACTAGAGCCCTGCAGCATGGGGAACAAACACAAGCAATTAGAGATCTCTGTGCAGGGCTGTGGTCTTGTTGGGATGACAGGGACAGGGCCTGATGCCTTGAATATTTGCAATACGGAGCTACAGGCTCTTTAGGAAGCACAGGCTGGGAAGATGCAGAGGTGAAGTTGGGATTTGCATGACAACACAGTTGGAATGCATAGACTCTGCCTGGGGATGTAGGATGGACTAGGTAATCTGGGAGGAATGCAGAGACTGGCCAAGCGTGCAGAGACATGGTTAGAAAAGTCAAAGCCTGAAACTGAGTCTGGCAACGCAAGTTGAGAACAACAAGATTTGCTTCTGTACATACCTCAGCAGAAAAAGGAAGGCTAGGGAAAATCTAGGCCTGCTGCTGACTGGGATGAGGGCCCTGGTGACACAGGGCATGGAAGAGGCTGAGGTACCAAATGCCTTCTTTGCCTCGGTCTTTGCTAGCAAGACTGGCCTTAAGGAAACACAGTTCCTGGAGACCATGGAAAATTCTGAAGCAAGGAAGAGTCTTCCTTTGATGGTAGAGGTACAGATCAGGGAATATTTAAAGATAGTGGGCATACATAAGTGCATGGATCCTGATGGATGTACCCAGGAGCTGGTTGGTGTCACTAGTAGAGGCTACTCTCAATAATCTTTGATCAAATGCAGTGACAGGAGAAGTGCTGAAGGAAAGCAAATGTCTCTCTTATCTTCAAGATAGACAAGATGAAGGATCAAGCCTGGACTACCTCACCTCAATCCCTGGGAAGGTGATAGTGGAGAGATGCTGGAAGAGGCTTCTTAGAGGTGCTGTGGATGCTCCGTCATTGGAAGTGTCTGAGGTCAGGTTGGATGGGGCTTTGAGCAATCGAATCTAGTGAAAGATGTCCCTGCCCATTGCAGTGGGACTGGACTAGATGATCTTGAAAGTTCCCTGCTGACCTCAAACCATTCTGTGATTCTAATGTGATGGAGGAGATAATCCTGAAAAACCTTTCCAGGCAAATGAAGGATGAGAAAAGCATCAGGAACAGTCAGAGTGACTATGATTGGTCAGAATGTGACACTGGTCAGAATGACTGACTTGGTAGATGAGAGGAGAGCAGTGGATACTGTCTCTTACTTAAGACTCCAGACAGAAACGGTCTCCTATAAGATCCTCATAGGGAAGCTGATGAAGCGTGGGCTGGATGAGCAGGCAGTGAGGTACACTGAAAACTGACTGAGCAGCTGAGCTCAGAGGGTGATGATCAGTGGCATAAAGCCCAGTTGGAGGTCAGTGATCAGCAATGTACCTCAGGGGTCAATACTGAATCCAGTCCTGTTCAGTATCTTCTTTATGATCTAGATGATGGGGCAGAGTGTACCCTCAATGAGTTTGCTGGTAACGCAGAACTAGGAGGAATAGCACATACATCAGAGGGTTGCGCTGCTATTCAATGGGACCTCAACAGGCTGGAGAAAGGGGCTGACAGGAACATCAGGGCATCCAGTAAGGTGAAGTACAAAGTCCTGCACCTGGGGAGGAAGAACCAGCTCATGCACCATTACGTGTTGTGGTCCGACCAGCTGGAGCATAGCTTGGCAGAAACAGCCTGTGGATCCTGGTGGATAACAAGTTGCAAGTAAGGCAGCAGTGTGCCCTTATAGCAAAGAATGTTAATGGCTGCATTAGGAGGTGTTGACAGCAGGTTGAGGAAGGCGATCCTTCTTCCCTACTCAGCACTCACGAGGCCACAATTTGAATGTTGTGCCCTGTTCTGGCACCCCAGTACAAGAGAGATGGAGGTACAGGAGAGAGTCCAGTTGAATGGCCATAAAGGGACTTGAGCATCTCTCCTATGCAGAAGACAAAGCTCAGGGGGAATCTCATTCAATTTCTATAAATATCTGAAGGGATATGGAAAGAGGTTGGAGCCAGACTCTTTTCAGTGGTTCCCAGTGATAGGACCAGAGGAAATGGGCACAAACTGAAACATAGGAGAATCCCTCTGAACATCAGGAAACACTTTTTTTTCCTGTGAGGGTAATTGAGCACTGGCACAGCTTGCCCCGGGATGTAACAGAATTTGCATTCTTGGGGATATTCAAAAGCCATCTAGGCATGGTCCTGGGCAATCAAGTCTAGATGGCCTTGCTTAAGAGTTGGACCAAATGACCTCCAGAAGTCTCTTCTGGCTTCAACTGTTCTCTAATTCTGTGAAAGTTATAGAGTGAATTTTATTCAGCCTAAACAACCCCTCTAAACACCTAATGGCTTTATGGATGTGGCCAAATCACCATATATAAACAACAGCTTCCTTTCTTGACACCATCTGTTTTTAGACAAGATATTTGATGATGTAGCTAATAAGAAATAATGTCAAAGTGAATGAAGTATTAAGACAGTTAAAACTCCTTAGAGATTTATGAAGTCATTGAAAAAAGCTGTAGAACTTCTCTTGCAGAACCCCTTGAGCTTTATCCCTCTTACCAAACTAGCCCTACCTTTACAAGAGAAATAATACAGCACTCACTAACTTTCAAGTGCATTAAAGACCCAGGAACGGTTGTCCAAAGGGTATTGCCAGCAAGGAAGATGGCATAAAGAATCAACTTAAATTGTGGTTAGGAGTCACAGGGGAAGTGATCCACTTAGCACAAGGGGAGCAGTGCCAACTAGATGTACTCTCTGACATGCCCCTCTTGGGTGCTCTAGGAAAAAACATCCTATTTGTGCTCAGTCCCTTTCCCAGGAGCAAACTTGCAGAACAAAATGCATTTTCAAGACATCAAAGAAAAAATTTATCATGCACTGGTGTCAGCAAACTCTTTTAGTTCTAAACTAAAATGGATTCCAACTCATGCTGATTCAGGTGTAAGGATAAAGAATTAAAACCCAATCACAGCTATGTGCTGCTGCTTGTGCCAAACCATTAGGGAGTGAGTGGTACTGGTAATTGCAATGACAACACTGTTCCAGTCGCCATCATAGTCAGAGACAGATCTGACATCCCATGGGCATTAATCCAGCAAATCAAATAACATCTGGTTCTGAATCCAGTTTATAAAATGAAACAAGTGAGCGATTTCAATCTGCCAAGTATTTTCTACAGAATTATCATGAAAATCTAAAATGTGGCTGAAACCATCGTTCTAGTATTAGCTTAATATGCAAGAAGCAGTTTTCTGAACACTCTTTCTAATGACTTACCCTTTGCTTTAGAACTGCTACTGAAAGTGATTACACTGAATACTGTGGATGCACTCTCAAAGAAATGTCAAGAGATCCATATTTTTATCACAATATATTTTGTGGTGTCATAAATAAATCTCAGCTGTTTGTTATACTTACCTTTGACGCCAGCTCCCCAGGTTCCTTTCTTTTTAAAAAACCAGATACTTGAGGAAGTTCATCATTCTTGAGCTCAATACTCCATATATACTGTAATATTAGCAATAAATTTCCATAAAAAACCATGAATGGTGAACTGATCATGGCGTATTTCCTTCGGTCCCGAATCATCCACAGTGTGCAAGACCAGATCAGTAACACAAAAGTCAACCAGCTGTGATACGTGATGCTCCACGCCTTGTGGAAGGAGGAAAGAGAGGAAAAAAATGTCCACAGATCCATTCAGGAACAACATAGACGCATATTTCCAGTTACACTTCATTTACACTTCTCTACGTAGTGCATATTTTCATTTTCATCAGACTCTCACCCATATTAATCACCTACTGGGCCAGCTAAAATAAACCCCTTGGAGAACATGCAGAAAATGGATTCTGAGGGCAAACCCTGCTTTATGCATTAGCTGCACTTTGTAAGTAGACTCATTGCTTCTCATTACACCCAACTAGAAGAGATGGAAAATAAAGATTAATGTTTGGGCACAGAAGATCTTCTTGCAAAGAATTCAGAGTAGGAATAGCAAAACCTAATCAATGGGTACTACATTCAAGGCCTCTGACAGCGTTAAAAACCAGCACTAACTCCACACTGTTCTAGCTTTTGTGGAATCAGTTTAAAATTGAAAGCCATGGTGTGCATCCACCTAACCTGAAGAACATTTAGTCTACAGTAACTGTGGTAGATTACCTGAATACTCACAACTACAGAATGTTTTCCACAGCTTTCAGAATTCAGTTACCAAAAGCTTCTCTATTAAACACTCAAGAAAAGGATTTGCGGTTTAAGTGTTTTTTATCTACACTGTGTTATTGATTCGGCACTAAATATAGCTGTATATATGCTACTACAAATGTGGAATAACCTTCAATAAAGCCTTTTATATTCCTTTTTAATTTAAATAGAAAATTATTAAACATTAAGGATGTTTCTATCAGGTTAGCTTAGCCCCCCTGGAAATGATGTCTTTTAAGGGTATGTTAAAAACACTAATATGCTACTCTGTTCTCATATGAGAAAATAGCTTACACTGAACTGTCTGTGGCTATAGTATAAATGGAATTTGCATCAAAGCATATCGCAAATAAATAAATAAATTAATTTGGGTCACATAAAATTAGAATATGTCATGAGGAGAAAAGCTGGCATTAAACTACAAGGAAGTTTTTCAAATATATCATCTCCTTTTATATTGAGAGATATGACCCTAGAAATTAATTAAAAGGGAAATGCAGACCTGGTCTAGTAGAAGATGTCTCTGCCCAAGGCAGTGGGGTTGGAACTAGATGACTTTTAAGGTCCCTTCCAACCCAAACCATTCTATGATCTAAGAAGTACATGAGTTTAAAAAAAAACAGAGAAAAAAGTTACTGTGTCAATATGAAAATAACTAACTACTTGCTAATGTCTCAGAACGCATCAACCCAGATCCATATTTTGCAGAAGGAGCCTGCCTTATTTATGGGGGAAACTTTTTCTGTTAGAAGACAGCAAATAAAGTTTGAAACTTTATGCAAACAAGAGGCAGCCAAGGTAATTTGTTTTACCATTTTTAATGCAAAATTGGGCCAAGAAGCTTTATGGTTAATTTCATCATAGTTGAAACTTTTCCAAAACAGTAAAAGCAAAACTTGCATTGGGAATATAGAAAGACATCTAGTCATTATGTGGAAAACTTGGTATAATGCAGCTCAAAGTATTTGCAACAAGGAGGCTTAAAAACAAGCAATGGCATGAAAAAGAGAAAGAAGGGTGATAAGTAAAACAACAGGAAAATCTGGCTTGGCACAAAGTTGTATTTTCCTTGAGATCTTTCTGTGTCAACACAGGAAACCAGGCTTTACAGATCTTTTCTTCTCAGAGAGTAACTGGATGCATGTACCACCTGAATTAGGAACTGTATTTTTACAGCTTTCTATATCAGTATGACATACTTTAATTTTACAGGCAAATTTCTGAGTGGTGCAAACACATGACAAACCTGCTTGTGCAGAAGCTTGGGAATCAATAGAAAACTGAGACTCAGTTGTTTTCTGATATTCAACAGACAACAAAGCCTGGGGCTCCCAGTCCTGGAAATGTGATGTTTTAACCAGAATGCCACGTGTTGCCCTATTTAAAGGTCTGTAAAGGCCTGGGAATTATGCATTAATAACCTAAAATGGGCTCAAAATGATGCAGACACCATATTGATATTTTCTAAGTCTGATACAAAGACTTACTGAAAACCAGCTGATGAGATTACTTTCAGAAAGGCATTGAGACAACTTTTGTAAAATCAACAGCATTATTCTTTTTGTTGCCAGAACTTACCATCATAGCTATCAGAGCACAAATGTAGCTTTGCTTCATGATAAATTGAAACACAGAGACCAGGGCATGCAATTTAACATTTTCTTTTTCCTCCTGAGTAACTTCCTCTTCTTCCTCCTCCTCCACTTCCTTTTCTAAGTAGAAAAAGAAATTCTTATTTGCAATCCATGCTGGTCTAAAGATAGTACATACATCCTCTCCTGGAATTATTTTGCTTGCAATCACTCTGACAGCTACTTCAGATCACTGTGTTGGTAGGCAAAGTATTTTGAATGGAATACACCTACAGCCCAGTTTACAAAATTGCCACACAGGCATCCATCATTGTAAGGTGACAGCAGTTATTTACCTTTAACAGGACAAAGAGCTTACCAAAATGACAACAAATGCTAGAGGCCATCACTGGAGATACAGAATAAGAAAACCACATGGAACTAAGGACAAATCCTAGGCAATTCCCTACCTGACGTGCCATCTGAAGGCTCCCACTTGTACTGTGGTGTGGAGTACATGTCTGCTTTGGCTGGACCATTTTCTAATGGCTGTGCAGGGTGGATGGTGTGATAGTCAGCAGGGTTCCCATTCACTGTTACCAGCAACACCTGCCAGGACATCGGAGAGAGGCACTGCATTTACCATGGCACTTAGAAGAGTGGGACTCCTGTCTTTTTCTACTCTTGGAGTGCCAATGTTAAAACAGGTTAACAAGTAACTGCAGTTACTTTCAAGAAACTGGTATGTTATAGTAATGTTGCATGCAAAAGTAGCACAGAACAGCTTCCAAACTCAATTGTTGTTAGATTTTTATGCTATACCAATAGAATAAACCAAAAAGTCATCCTCCTTCTTAGGCAAACTATTACATCGGGATTTTCAGTTCACATCTAATTATTTCCAGTAGCTATGAAAATAGTGGCTATAAATTACTTTCAAATTTGAATTATTAGTGGTGAGATCTATATTTGCTGCTGTTAATAAAACCGCTTGTGGTAATTATTGTTATTGATGCCACATTGTTGTCACTTGGTAGTGCTAATTCGACACTCTTTCATGGTTTTTTTTGGTGACTTCAATTTCAGCCCTTGTGCTTTTTTGGATAAGGGCTCCAGCAACCACAATCATTTGTGACTTTCCTACTGGCAGAAATTCACGTGCAATGGGTTAGTGACAGCAGTACGGGCTCAAGACTGACTTCTGCTCAGTCTCTGAGATAGGAGTGTATCTTGCTTGTCAAAACTATGCACAGGCCTGTGCAACAGCCCGTGAACTGTCTCAGCATAGTATTTGGGTTACGTTCAGTCAGATCCAGCAGCTGCACCAAGTACAGGCTGTGGAGCACATTTATGTTAGGTTATGGATGCTCCCAAAATTCACCTGAATCTCCATTCTTCTGTGTGTACTGAACAGAGGGGACGTTTCTGCTTTCAGAGTCTGCTAAGGTCTATGGCAGTCAAGATAAATGGATCATTTGCTGTTTGTTCAAATAAAGACTTGGATTTTCTGTAATCTGAAAATTGAACTCGTATGTGTTGTTGGTCATGCTTTAAGGGCCTCAGCATTCCAATATGAATGAAATAAAAAAAATATAGCAAAGGAACTAAATAAAATTTAAAGGTGGCTTGCATTAGAAAGCATATTTTCATATCTTATTCAAACCCAATGAAATAGCAAAGATCGTTTGCCAGTCAGTACTACTACAAGCAGCTTAATTTCAGGTGATCAATCAATGACTTCTCAGGGAAATTATTAAGGAAGCAGAAGACAATTACATTTAGGATAATCAGGATTATAGGGCAAATGTCAGGCTAACCAAAAATCTAGAAGTTTTACAGATTTCATCTAAGGTTTTATCTGCATGTATCAGTGTTATCTGTATTTACACACATTGAGAAGAGTTGCAAAATCACAAAGACTAGTAGTATACTAACATCCGATGGCTTGTATTCATCTTGGGTCATTGACAGAAGCTGCAAAAAGCAATGCAAGGACAAATTATTACAGAAGCACAGCTCAAGCATTAGTAAGTCTAACTTCTTGACTACATGCATGCATATATGCTGACTTTTGCAGATTTGCACCAAGAAATTCAGAAGGAATTCTTAAAAAGTCAGCAGAATCATACAATACCATAAAGTTATATTCAGTGTGCCATAGCATTGACATAATTTTTACAGTATGTTCCTGTGAATTTTAAACCAGAACTGAGAATGCTGCATTGAAATTTTGGATACTAGGTCAAAGAATTAATCAGTATGGCATTATACTGATTAACTGCTTTCTAATGTCTTTCTAATGATCCAATGCTTAAAAACTAAGTTTTTAAAAAATCATTAGAATTACTACAATTATAAAAATAGTTCCAATAAAAAGGTGATACAAATATAAAATATGATACTTTATCCATTTGCCAGCTCATTTTCCATTACTGTTATTATAGCGGATTTCTTGGGGCTGGAGTATATGTGGCTTGAGTATATATGAATGGTCATATGTCCCAAATCTGACAGTAACTCAACAAATGAAATTTTGCAGTGCAGCTGGTGCGGACAGATGGTAGAGCACTGGACCCTTCCAGGAGATTTTACACAACTGCCTAAACTGCCTTGCTTTATATCTCCAAGGACACCAGCATGCTCAGGAGAAGATAAGCTGGCAGTCTCCACTCACCAACGACAGTGCTAATTAGTAGTTACAAGGCAGATCAGATCTTTACACCAGGTTTAGCTCCCTGACAGACTTTCTAGATGGTTTGCTCAAAGATAATGGCCCCATGCCAAAAGCCCAGCCATACACTTCTAAAATGTGGAAGCCAAAAACATAGAGCATGCTTTTCATTTACTTCCTTACACTGGCTCCTGGTTTTGTTTTACTCATTTTTACAAAACATATGCCTATCCTACTCTGTCATGCAGCCTTGATGTTGTATCTGATTTATACAATCACACGTGAAGATCTTACTTGCAGCCTACGTAACACTGCTTCCCTTAATTCAAAGTGATTGTGTAACACAGAGACCCTTCCCCCTCCAGTCTTACTTTTCTCTCATCAGTTGTATAGTGGCTTGCATACCACAGACTGCGTCTCCTCTCCGCTGTCATTGGAATTGGGCTGCAGGGGGCTTCTTTGTCATCTTCCCTGCTGACAGATTTCTCTTCATCAGGAGTCTCCTAAATGATAACAAATGACAGCACTAGCTATAGCTCTGTAAATACAATCTTAGCAGAGGAACAGAAACTTCCCCCCAGCTGATGCTCCCTCTCCAAAGCATGTCTGAAGCATCTTTTAGTTGCTACTACACCTGGTTTATGATAGATGACTCTGAGATGACATTTTCAGAAACAATGACAGAACTTTTCTGTAACTGCTAGTTACATGACACCAGGATTACACAGACCTCCATGCACTACCTTAACTTCCCATACTGTCATACCATAAGCCAATACACAAACACGTAAAATAGAAAACCCGCAGAATACGTTTCATTTTCAAGGCAGTGCATGCTACCTTGATTTCAGCATCTTTGGCCACCGTTCCATAATGTCTTTGCTGACAAGCTGGTAAGATACGGACTTGACAGATGGAACACAAGATGGGTGGAGAACTAGCTGAACTGCCTTTCTCCAAGTAGGGTAAAGTCTCAAAGACAAAAAGGCAGATCGCCATGAGAGGAGTTCCTCAGAGACTGGCACTAGGTCTGGTCCTATTCAAAACTACCTGGATGCAATAGCACCCACAGAAAATTTGTGAATGACACTGAACTGGGAGGAGGTAAATGGGCCAGAAGAAAGACTCACCATACAGAGATGGGACAACAAAAAATGCACAAGGTTTACCAAAGATAAAGTCCTGCAGCTGGAATAAACCCACGTAACAGTAAAGACTTTGGACAGACTGTGTGGGAAGCAGCTCTGTGGAAGAGGCTCTGGGGGTGCTGGTGCACAGCAAGCCGAACAAGAGCCAGCAGTGGACTGCACTCCAGCAGCAACGAAGGCAGACACGTCCTGGACTGCATCAGCCAGAGTACTGCCAGCATATCAAGGGATGTGATTATTCCCCTGCACCTGGCAAATGTCAGGCCATACCTGCAATGCAATTCTGGCATCCCCAGCTCAAGAGAAACACAGAAAATCTGAAGAGGATCCCACAGAAAATTGTCAAGATGATTAGAGGGTTGGGGAAGCTGAAGAATGCAGGAATTAGGGTTTTTTCAAACTCACAGCAATGAAATTGTAGTTTTAGAGTAGAAAAGGGTACTCTTCTCACAGGGATGCATAGTTATAGGACAAGAGGCTAAGGACATAATTTGCTTCAGGGAAACATCTTCTGAATATTAAAAAAAAAAGTATATATTTTTTTCTTATTTATTTTTCAAATTTTTTTTTCCCACCATAAGAACAATGAACCACCAGCATTGGTAGCCTTTGTTGGAAACATCCAAGATTTGGCCCTGGAAAATCTAATCTGAGGCCTCGCTCTCAGAAGAAGTTTCTTGATATGATCTTCTGAAGTTCCTTCCAATCTGGACTGTGCTGCGACTCTGTGACTGTCTCTGATCCACGTGGTTTATTTCTCCATCTGAGATGGCAACTGTTATCACTAAGGTGAGGAGGAGTGCAAACTGCAGTAGGTTACAGCTTCTCGTCGAGCCCCACCAGAGCTCTTCCTGTGCCTCCTGAGTGGCAGCTTGCTGGTGGTAACTGTTCTCATTGCTTAGGCAAAATCCTCTGATGTAACAGAACAAGAATGAATCAGGGTGCTGGGCAGAGGTCTGCAAAGCTACCCATGGGAACAGGATATCCAAACGTCCTAGCTCATTCTGAAACTCTCCTCATTCCAATCCTAACAGCAAGGTCGTATTTTTAAAATCTTGACTTAAATAAACAATGATTATTAATTTTGTTTCACTTCCCAGAGGAAATGGTAGCACATTTCACATATGATTGTATATTTATATTTGATTGTAAAGGGGCATTCTTAGCAAAACTGTAAGATGAAATAAACTGATTCTGTGCTTAAAATACTTGCCACTACTTTTTGATATAAATATGAACCATAAAGAACTGCTTATCAAAGACATTTAGTTTGGCACCAGGGTGACAAAAACAGTACAAAAGACATAAGACACACACAATTATTTTAGAAAGATATTTTTAGCCTAAGAGACGACAGGGAACAGTGGGAAATCATTTTCTCTTACTCAGAAGAGGAAGAAAACTCAGAAAACACAGTACTAGTCACACAAGCACAACTTGTGAGAGTCCTTTGATTTGCGAAATTTTTTCAGTTCTTCCTCAGCAACTCTTAAATACCTTTTAATTCAAGCAATTATAAAAATTTTATAAGAGGACTCTACATTCAACTGCTGTAACTCTGCTGACTCCTGTACTATTACTTACCACTCACAGCACAGAATGAATGGGCTCTATTCATATATTCAGTACTAGCAGTTACAACTATGAGCTGAAATCTCCAGAGACAGACTGCTTTTTCTTATTTGCAGAGGTAGAATTTCACAAGACTCAATGTTAGAACAAGTCAGGATCCAAAATTGCAAGCATAAGAAAAGCAAATCCTCCACTGACTGCCACAGTCACTTTGCATGAGTAAGATCCATTCAGGATCCCACGGGGAGACTGTACACTGAAATTTCATACACGCCATACTTCAGCATTGTGGTGCACACACAAAAACCTGCACCCTGAAACTCAAGATTTGAAGTGGGGTCTGTTCCTGTAAAATTGTTCATCAACTGCAGCATTTAGAGACAGTCTCAAGAGCATCTGTCTGAAAAACAATTCTTGCTGCAATACAGCAGGAATTTTATCCACAAGAGGACCCCAAGATGTAATTCACACAAGAAAAAAAACCCCATCAGGTCTACATATTTTACTCTGCTTTTAGCATCTGCTACATCAGTCTTATATTTAGCTTGTAATCTTTTTAGACTAAAAAAATATTTCCTTCTTGTTTTGCTCCAAACAGGTTTGGTTCAAAAGCTTCTTTTGAACAAAATTCCTAAAATGAGCTACTTTTTACTCTAGAGAACAGCAGTATCTAGAGAACAACTGCTTTACACTAAACACCTCATAGCTGGGGTGGCCAGTAAGCCTACAGAACAAGGAACAAAGACAATCCACTGGTAGGACAGTCTCTAGTACCAGAGATTCCTCCCCAGGTTAGGGTGACAAAAGAAGCTTCTGCCAGGACGCTTTGCCTTGGTACGCTAATGTACTCCAGTTCTGCTTTCCTGGTTGGCCATTGGCCTCTCCGCCCCTTTTTACCTTATGTGTCCATGCCGTAGAAGGTTCTCCACTCCATATTCCCCCCAGTGGTCCTTGCCCCATCGCCGCTCCCTCAGAGCCTCCCCAATTGGCTCCCATTCCCTAGTCCCACCTTTGTACCGCCCCCATGCCCTCAGACCATTGGTCCCTGATCCACTCGATCCGCTCCCGTACTTAAACCTGGACCCTCCATTGTTCTCTGTCTTCGTCCCTGGAACCCTTCACTAGCGTGGCTGCAATAAACCTCTCCCGTGGAACTCTGCATGGAGACCCTTCCTGCCTCTTTGCTGTCGACCCATTTGAAGGAGCTATCCGTGCATGTGTGCATGTACGCGTGTGTGAGCGTGTGATGGTCCTGCCGAGCGGCTTCGCTTTGGAGACGCTTTTAGGAAGGTTGCGACACCTCGCTATCCGGCACCGCCGAGCCGCCGCAGTTCGCAACTCGTAGCATTTTGTCTTTGCTGATCATTCATCTATAGGTAGGTTAATAGTGAGATCCTAAATACAGAGTAACTTCGAAATCACTGGGGACTGCAAAAGCAGGTTATATACTTAGTTCCATAATGATTTAAATGCACTACAAATTCACAAGTTTAAAAACATTTCAATGAAACCTGGAATACAGTTATTTCTGGACTTAAATAACTGACAATGGAGTCTACCAGGGAAAAGCTAGTAAGAGAAATTTCAAATCCTGATCTATGGCACCACAAAACAAACCCCAAACGGGTACAGACAAAACAAACAAACAAAAAAAAATCAAACAAAAAACCAAACCCAACAAAAAAAAACCCCACAACAAAAAAAAAACATAAGGAGGAAGTGTGGAAAAATACAAAAAATACAGTAAATTTTGCAAAACTCAGCATCTCTTTCTAATGACAAATACTTGCATCGCTAACATCCTGTGCATCAAAAATATGCATTAATGCATGGGTACTCTTTCCTTTATGGTGTTCGCTTTTTTAAGCATCCATTTATCACTGCAGGGAAGAATCATTTGCCTGGCATCTGAAGTTCCCTTGGGAGTGCCAAGACTTTCTATTGCCTCTCATGTAGCCATAGGTTTGAGAGACATCAGTGTTTCTTATATTAATGTCTTTTAATACTTACTCTAGCTCAACTGCTTGGAAAGCATCTCTAATTTCACTTGTTGGCAGTTCTCAGAGACTGGTTTTAGTGTTTTATGGGAATATCTATCTCAGATACCACAAGCAGTCTAAAAAAAAGAAGTGCAGGCAAGACCACTATAGTTGCTCTCAAGTCCCTGCAGGAAATTGCAGCATTCACTCTATCCTAGACGGAAAGACCCACTTCTCTCCACTGAAAAAGCACTGCAACTACCTTAGATCCAACACCAAACTAGGATGGTGACTGCTGGATGAAAAAAACCACAGGTACTGGAAATCAATTCCCAGACTTGCTGAGATCACACAGCTCCCTCTAACTGCATTTCACGTGTGCTTACTCCTCTGTGAATAGTTCTCATGGTTTTACTAAGCACTTTGTGACATGTGAAGTTTTAGTTACAGCCCCAATGCTAAAATCATATTATTATCTGGAAATCTCAGTTTTCTTTTAAAGAAAGAAAAAAAAAATCTAGTTTCCAGATGCTGCAGCTGCAGAAAAAATAAAAGGAAAAAACCCTAAAAATACCCACTGCCAGAGGGTACTCACGACAATCTCGTGACTTTAGAAAAGATAGTATTAAGGAAACTTAAGACTCAATTCCTTAATAGCTCAAGCTGACAGGTCTGGCATCGTTCACCTTTTGAAGCCCTATATATGTATCCCCCAAATACCAGACATCTCAATTCAGAGGTGACATATTTTGATTGCCTTTTTAAATGTTAAGCTGTTACGTTATCCATTATATGAAGAAACACCCTTAAAATAAGAAAACATTCAACACTTTTACTTGCTACTACAAACTCCACTAATTCACAGCATGGTCATGAGTATTTTCATTGTGGTTTGCAACACTACTAAACCTCAACCAAAAACTCACATCAGGCCTCTGAGGATCAGGAAATTAAAATAAGTAATGCCTAGGATCATCCTTTTTATACTTTCAGTTTCTAAGCTTTTAAGATACCTCTGGGTTCTTATATACCCATTTTCGTCTGAAATTGGAAGAAGTAAAGATTTACTTTTTTTTCCTCCTTGTTCTCTTGCTCTTAAATGAAAGCTGGGATTTTAACTCAGGCACACAGGAGGAAAGGCTTTAAGAAAATTTTTCTGTATCTGTGATAAAACTGCAAATTTGTGTTTTGTCTTACAGTATCCTGTGCCAGAATTTATCCTACCTCTATTCTGGTAGACAAGCCTTGGGTGTTGGTATCTCACTTGATAGCACCTAAACTTGAATCACAGAATCATTTAGGTTGGAAAAGACTTTTAAGATCATTGAGTCAATCAAGTCCAGCCACTTCTGCATATCGATACCTACTTTCTAAATCAAACCATTAATGCTCTGCCATTGCATTCCTTGCATAATAGTCCTGATGATTTTAAGAATAATATCCATGTTAGATCAGACTCCTGAAGATGCTTAGCAAAAGGACCAAATTCAAAGTACCACCTTGCACTTGCTATTTCCCTTAATTTTCCTAAATGTTTGGACGTATACTAGCGAGTATCTGCACTGGCCAGTCTCACAGTCATCAGCCATGGGAAGGGAGAAGGAAGTTACCCTTACAATGGGCTCTTGCAGCCAGAGACGGATGAGAGTCGCGAGGGTGTAGTACATCACCAGCAGTAAGATTGGATTAGCGTGGTGATACCAATGTAACTCTTGATTTTTGATGATCATCCAAGTGCTTGAACAGTTTGTCTGAGTAAGAGAAGTGACACCGAACAACCTGTGAATATAAAAAAACAAAGCAGTCTTTTTAGAGATTAAACACCAAATCTTAACAATATTTAAAAATATTTCAGAGGCAATTTTTGCTTATTTTTAATACCAATTGCTCTGTTCAAAAAGAGCATCTGCCATCACATCTAAAAAGCAGTGAGTATTTTCATTCCACATACTTAGTCAAAAGAAGTGGTTTTTTGCAATCAGTTTTCAACATAAAAAATGGGAGTATAATAATATTACATCTACTATGTCCAGTGAGAAAACTTGCAATGACCTGCTTCCTGCAGAGCCAGAGCTACAGAAAATGGGGAGAAAAATTCTGGCTGCAAGTCCGTTTGGCAAATCACAGCAACATGACATTTCAGAGAGATTTAGTAAACTGACGTGTAACACCATTTCAGTCACCCTGCCAGGACACAGCTTTAAAGTATGTCTCCTTGGCACACTGAACAGTTTACTGATCTTTTGTAAAGCTAATGCTATTAATAAATTGCTATCTAATTATGCCAATGCTTATAAACATACAGGGCTCTATTGAACTCATAGCTTTTGTGAACAAAAAATGAAAATATTCAGCGAGGTTATTGTTTCAGATTGTCAAATAATTGAGGGAAGAAAAAGAAGAAAAATTAATTAGAAGTATTAATATCAATGACATGAGATATTTGATGTTTCTGGAAAAACTGGGTTTACACAATATTTCTGTCAAGTAAGGAACATATGTTGGAAAAAAACCCACTTAACATTAAAAAAAATCCCCAACATTTTCAGTTTAATACAAGATGTTGGATGCCTACATGTGTGTTAAATACTGTTAAATACAGATGTGTTAAATACTGAAACAAAACTAATAGGAAACAATAATTAATCTGGCTCTTTCACTGTAAAACAGCTTGCAGAGTTCCAAAGTTAGGGCATGAGCTACCAGTAGCATGTGTCAGTATTTAATATGAACACTTTTGTCTATTGACAAAAGCTTTTTCTACCATAATGTCTGTGAGAGTTTTCATTTTTTACCAAAAAAAAGGTCTGATTCTAAGAGACAATTAAGGAAAATTCCTTCTTGGTAGAACAATAAATCCCAAACTACTGTTCCTCTGAAAGAATAAACCAAATATATTAATTAAAAAAACCCACCAAAAACCAAAACATGCAAGCTTTTCTGCTGGGAGATTTAATTGTAAAGGGTGTCCAAAAGCTTAGTTCTTCCTTTACCTAGTAAGATCCAACATGAAAAGCTGAATGAATATGAAGAATAAGAACGACATTCAACAGAGATGTGCTGCCTGAAATCTGCCTTTTGGATGCTGCAAAGTGAAAATGTTATACCTGTTCTTAACCGTGGATTTGCTGCATGGGCACAATACCATTAACTCCCAGAAGGAGAGCTCCATAGCATTTTATTAAGCAATCTATCAGCATTCACTTCTTATTCTGATTGTCAACACAGGCCAAAGGTATAAACTTTAAGACCTCTCGGAGCTTTTGGGTGGATACAAGGTTGGGAAAAAAAAAAAAAAATCCTGCATACAAAGTAAATTTAAAATTAAAGGAGCTGAACGAGCTGTGTTTGGAGCTGACTCAGACTCAAACTTCCATAGAATCCAAGAACATTCAGAGCTGATGTTACAGTTTGGCTCCATCTGGGTGAAATCCATGCTGGATTGTTTTCTGTTCATATTTCTTTCAGCATAGAGGAACATCTTGTTTGCCTGCTTTCCTCTCTCCAAATGACCTGTCATTTCTGCTCATCAGTGATCAGGGTTGCTGAGTTCCTATTAGTTGCTGAGTTCCTGTTAGTTTCATCTTTTACCTCTGTTTCACAACACCGCTCTCGTCTTTGGTTCATTTTAAGCTTTTCTGTGTAAGCACAGTATGATTCACCCTATTTCTGTCTCATAAGCATCAGAATCAGAGTGAAATCCAATTCTTACTGAAGTGCAAAGTCTTTCCATTGACAGTTAGTGATGAGTATTTCCTACAGAAATGAGGGAAAGTTCCTGAAGGTTCTCAGAACTTTCTGCCAAATAGACATGACCTTCATATCACATATTCCATTCCTATAGTATGTTTTATAATATACTGTAGCTATAAAGTCAGAACAACTTGTGTCTTATCTCCACTGAAAAGAAAACATTCCACATAGTCCTAATGGTTAGGAAATTTTATTATGTTTCAGTTAAATTCTCATTCTCTTAGTTTCATTTACTGGCTTCAAATTATTCATACATTATAATATTGGACTTAATTCTGCTCCCTTCTGGTCCTGCATTCACCAAATATTCAGAAGTTACAGCACATCTTTTCCCTCTAAGTTGTCACACGCAATGTAGTTTAATGTATTTCACTTCAACGTATTCAATACATTTTGCTTCGTCTCATAAATCATGGATGTAGAGAAACTGCTCCTCATTTCTGATTTCTCCTTGGGCTTTGAGACTTGTTAGTCACAATGTACTCAACACAACATTCCCTGTATATCATGTTCAAAATTCACTGTAGTCTTGGGAGTGCTCGTTCTGTCTGTTCTGGCCTCCAGTAATGCTACAAGTTGCTACTCACTCGATATTTATGCTTCATCATTATCCTCAATGAGAACTGCTGGTGCAGAACACTTTTCAGAGAAATAGAGTCATCTTCTCTTACAAAAAGCTTCTAATTACACAGGGACGGCTGTCATTACATGTATAAGCAATATAAATTAGGGCATTATTCATTCTGCATACTTCATTCTGCAAAGACGTCTTTACAGTCAGTATTGATTACAACCAGCTGTATTTGAGTCCAACTCTGATCTTGGTTTGACTTCATCTTACCCATCATTACCTGCACGCCATTAGTAAGGCCGGAATGAGTCCTAAGTGGGAGAGACCCACTACTAAACAAGACAAGTACATGTGTGCCTGGATACAGAATATAAGTAAAACAAATTATGAGAAACTTATTTACTCATGGATATATTTGGCTTTCCAAAAGACTGCATGCAATGTCACAAAAGAAAATGGAGGTTTGCAAGATGTGAATAGATCAATATTTTTACTCTTGCAAAGAACTAAAGCTGGGTTTTTCAAAGTCCTCACTGGTATTCTGAAAAATCCATAGCAGAAATAATTTGGAAAAAATTATAGAAACTATAAAAGGCCAAGAGGAACTTTAATGTCTGACTGAGAATTGCTCTGAAATAACACAGTGAAAAACAGTTCTTAAAATAAAGGTGGCATCTTTTTGTCCAGTTACTATTCCATAAGCTTGTTTTCCCAGCAAAGCTTCCTGTTGAATCTGTGAATCATCCTTCTAGCCAATGCACTTTCATCTTTCATGACTTCCTTACAAAGCTGTAGGATGTGACAATACAAAATTCCCACTTTCTGTATCAGTCTAACATTAAAATTCGAAAAAGGAATTCCAATTTAAGTTGAACAGAAAAACAAATTCCTGTTGCACCCACAGATATTTCACCTAAGGAGCTGCTGAAGTTGCTAAAACTCCACATTGCTAAAACTTTTATTGCACGCATTACTTAATTATTTAATTAGTCATGGTACTAAATGTGAACAAAAAATGGCTATGCAAACAAAAAATATGTTTCATATACAGAATTATCAAAAACAGTCACTACGTATCTGTTAGGTCTGTGAATTTTGCATTCACTAAAAATTATTCGGCTTTTTTTTTTTTTTTAACATATCTGTAAGTTCAGATTCTGCATGTGCTCATGTTTTAGGAGGTGATTTCAGGCAAGGATTTGCCTCGTAACTTTCAAGGCCAGGAAAGGAAGTAATAGTTCTGACTTCCTGCACAATATAGGACACACAAGAATTCTTCTACTGAACAACAAACTTGTGGTTGAATAAGAGTTTATAGTCTAGAATGGCATCCAGTCTTGACTTCAATTGATAGAAAATCTTCTACTGTGTCTTACTCTTTTTCTATGGGATTTAACTTCTGTAATAGTTTTGTCTAGATGAGATTTCCAGTTGCTGCATCTTCCTACAACTCTGTGGACTCCTTTACATAGTACTTTTCACTACACAACAGAGCAGGGTGTCATTCTCCTGTATCTTCTTTGAGCTTGCATGAAGATTATAGTTTGAAGAAAATGTCTGTGTCTAATCACTTTAGGAGCTGAATTTCCTGATTTAGCAGTTAATATTACAGGATTTCTGTTTCTGGGGCCAGTACCTATTGCATGGTTATTCACAGCAATGGCATCAGAACATTTCACTGTACTGGGTTGGATTTGGGCAATCCATTTTTGTAGAACTTCTGAATTTGTGTTGGATTTTATGAACTGTCTGATTCTTTATTTCATCTGGCTATCTTCTATTGCATATTTATTTCACTCTCCTCACATGGAAGGAGACGAGAGTGATGCCTGCAAGTCTGGGGTAGGAGAATGGAATATCAAGACTGACTGACATTTGAATAGCTGAACCCTAAAATGGAGATGGTAGAAGTGATCAAATGAGAAAAGGAAATGGAAGGACAGTAAGCAAAGAAGAGTAGAATAAGGGAGGGGAGAATAGGGGAGTAAAGAGAGCAACAGATCCCTAGAAATGGGCAAAAAAATAGTATATTTGGAGAAGGTGGTGGTGGTTGCGGTAGAAATATTATTTTTCTGGGGCAAAAAGGACTGAAATACAGGGAGAAAAGTCAAAACTTCATGTTTCACAGTCCAAGCCCTGAATACTGAGTTTCATGAAGAAAAGTACTTGAAATACTGAAAGGGGTATGTCCCAAACTCTAAACGCTGCTTGAAGAGCAAACCCTTTTTCAAACATTGACTTAAGGCTGTTGTTAGGCTTGAAAATATTCTGTGGATAAGGGGGAGAAAAGAGTGGAAAGAATTGTTAAATAAATTAGCATACAGAAAACATCATTCCTACACAGCCTTCCTAAAAGTCAAGAGTCCCCTCTTCATACACAAGCCATTCTGTTGGGTTTTCCATACTTGGATGACAGAGCTACACACAAGTTAAGATCCATAAAATTACATCCATAATGTCTCTTCCAAGGGAATGCTGTGAGCCACCCCACTCCCCCTCTTTGGGCTGTGTGCCCAAAGCAACTCATGCTGTTGGAAACCATTCAGCCAGTTCTGTGGTACCTCCAGACTCATCCTTGCCTTCAGAAGGTCATTATTCCCCGGGCTATTGGCTGGGAATTCAGACCATACTGGGGTTACTGCTCCAGGGTACACTGAACTGACACCACATTTTTACAGAAATAGCAGAACATTGGGAGGAAAGAGTTGGCTGAAATGCATTAGGCATCCCAAAGAATTAGGGTTAAAGAGAACAGGAGGCATTTGGTTTCATGTGGCTTTTTAAAGGGGAAAAAAAAAGAATGAATGGAAAAATTGGCATTTGTCTTTCCCAATCATGTTATTTCTAAGATTCCACAGAGAAGGAGTGGATCCTTCATGCCTCCTCTTCAGCTCAGCAGGACAACTGTGTAGGGAGATACTGCACAAGTTATTAAATGTATCCATATTGGAGTGATACAAGCTTTAAAAAGCATTGCAAGTATTTTTAGCACTAACAAGCCCTAGACTCTGCTTTGGTTCAGACTTGGATAATTCAGAACTGGCTAGGTGGAACTGTGCCATATTAACGACTATACAAAAATTTGACTGGGTTGAGAAGCATTATGATAAATTTCAGCTTAACAGTTAAAAACATTTTTCTGAAATATCTGTAAATGTAGACTAAGACTGGAATTGTTTTTCTTCAGCATGTTGCTATCCCAACGCTATAATACAGGCATACACATAGTGAATGTAGACTTGGTAGGTAAGTAGATCGTTCTAACTTTTGTTTTAATGTCATCACATTTCTGTAGCTCTTTAGCAGATGTCTTATGTCCTTTTTTTTTCTACCAAGTTTTGGTTTCCATAGCTTCTATTGGATCAAAGCTTTCCTGGCAATGACAAAACCAGCCCTTGTGTATCTCCCAGCCTCTTCTGAACACCAGTGACTTTTCTTTTAAAGGAAAACTAATTTCAAATGCACATCCACTGCATGAGAAACCTCATGAAAAAGTGAGTAGTTTAAAACTTGTGTGCTAATATCATCCATATAATGAGGACAGAGAGAAATTACGAGCCATGAATCAGGAAGCTGTAGCAGAGAAAGGATATCTTTAAAGGTAGTGAATTACACAAAAGCTTGCAAAACCTGTAAATATAACACAAAACTTAATTCAAGGAGAAAAAAAAGGACCATGTAAGCAGGTAAAATAGAATCACTCTGTTTTCAAGTGCATTAACAACTTTAAACTAAGATGATAAATATTATCTATTCTATAAACTGTTTTTTGTTTTTAACTAACCAGATAATCAAATCTTCTCTGAAACTATGTGACTGGAAGCTGTTAAGGAATGGGCATCCATTAAAAATGACCTAACTTCAGACATTAAAATACTTCACATACCTGAAATAAAGCAGCTTCCCTAAGGGGACTTTAAGGCTGAACATAAAGACTTGTGAGCTCTGTACCACATTTCATCCAATAATTGAGCTTTGTACCGACTTTCTATTACAAAAGCTTTCATTGCTTTAGCAGCAATAATTCCCCACTGTTATCATAAAAAATAGGTGTGGGTCTGTTAAATCCCTTGTTTACTGAGACAAAACCCATCTTCAAAAGCCTCAAATGAAGAAGATTTATCCTATCAATGGGTTTCTTCTCTGGATCCCCAAATCTTTTCATTACCCATGACACAGCTCAACTCTGCTCTGAGTTTCTAGTGATCATCAATATTGATGTTGCTCCTTTCAGCACATCAGTGAGCTAGAAAAGCAGCATGTTGCTGTAGCCTTTGTGGGCCTCTGCTGGGACTTCCAGAGGCTGTCATGTGATGCAGAAACATGCTTAAGCAGCAATTCCAATATCTTTTCATCCCAGTCAGACATCTGAGCATCTGGCACAGGGAGGACTGTCAGATAGGAAAGCAGAAAGGTGGTGAAATGGGGATAAAGGTGCAGAAGAAACTGCTTTAGGACTCCGGCCTGATAACTTACCTAGAGTGACTCCATCAATATGATTATTCCTCACCAGAGCCAGTATTGTCACTGTTCTGACAGCAGCAGCCTGGCTTATGTGTTAGGTTTGGCAAATAGTTTGTTCTCATATAAAATTAGGCAAATAGTTGTTCTGCCACTAAAATAAAACTGCTGTAAATGCAACAGAGTTTTGGGTTGTTGGTTTTTTTTTTTTTTCCAAATAGTTTCAGCTACAAACCAGAGGCAACTCAGAGAGGATGGAGGCTGCAGGAGTGAGGCAGCCTTGTTGGGATGAGAGGAGGGAGAGAGAACAGTCACCCCAGTAGAGAAGGCTGGCTGGCACCAGTGATTTGCCAGCTGCTCATCTTCCTCATGTACACACATATTCCCTGTGACCATAAAGGAGGACAAAAAGCAACTAATACTGAACAGCATCACCGGAGCCTGGACAACACCCAAGCTGTGTGAAAAAAATTAAAAATATTTAATGTTTAGGTGGACTTTCTACACAGAGATGAAAGTAATGAGAAAACAGGTTCAGGCTTCTAAGCAGTCATGTGGAAAGCATGGGAAAACCAAAGGCATGTTCAGAAACATCTATGGATACAAAGGCGTCTCCCTGTGAGAGGGTGAATTTGGACACTCGAGCACAGAGCAGGAGGCACAGCTTGAAAATGGCATAGCTTAACAACGACATGGTTAACAACGGCTTTCTGTGCAAATTAGTAACTGAGGCTATTGGTTTTTCAAAGTGAGTTGGCTGAGCTGCTGAAAGGAAAGGAGCCAATAGCCCCACCTCAGAAAGTCTCTCACAGGCAGAGCAGGGGACAGTCTGCTCCCAAAACTCAACCAGTAGTGCAGACCATGGACAGCCTTGTTGTCCTAAGCTCAGGTGCTGGGAGAAGGACAGAAGCATTTAGGTTAAACTTCAGTGGAAGTCATTTAGGAAGAGGAGACTGTTCAGATAACCCCAGTGAGCATCAGCATTCAGTGGGGTGGTGCTGAGCAGAATACGCAAGGGAGCTGGTACAACAACTAACCCTGCAACTGCCTACCACCCCAAGAGATCTACTGCTACCTCTTAGAGTTAACTTGTGCAGAAAAACAGAAATTGTTTTAAAATGTAGCTTTGTACTATTTTAACTTCGAGGCAACTTGGTCTGTGATCTAGGGCTCAGACTGAAGCCAAAAGCTTTGTGCTTTATCCCAAGTTCTGGCTATCTCAGGGGGTTATGTGATTCATCTAACTTCTCTGTTAGGGAATTTTTCCACCTCTGAAAAAAGAGTGATGATACTTTTCAGTCACATTGGGACAGTCTGCTAGGTTCAGTGATGCATGCAGAGGATAAAGAGATTTTCCACTTACTCAGCTGGCAGTGAAACAGTTTGAAAAAAAACACAAGAGTGATGGATACCTTCATCAAGAGATTCTGCCGTAGAAAGTATGAGCAACGAAAATATTCCTTTTTAGCAGCAAGTGCACTAAGGCAGAAATAAAAGCTATGATTCCCATTTGGCTTTAAACATAAAAGGAAAGTAAAATAGCAGGATATGGGAAAGAAGATAATGGGATAATGAACAATAACGCTTGGGAAATGTGTGGAAATTGCCTAATTTCAAAACCAAAGTGGCATACCAGCTGATTTTAAATTGGTTATAAATTTAACATGATTGGCTCAGCTTTTATCAGCAAGTTCCAAACTTCAGCTAAGTGAACATAAACAAGAGAATAAGCACTTCCACTCTGTGAGTGTTTAGAGAAACTGGTGTAGACTAACTTCCCACTGTGTGCTTGACCAAGGTTACTCAGGACTGCCTTTTTTACCTCCAGGGAATGTGGGATGATTCATTTGTCGATGTTGATATATAGAAAACACAAAGAGCTACCTAAGTGTTAAATATTCTACATCACAATTTCTGGGCATGCCAGATTATGGAGAAAATTGTTCTTGAGCAGACCTAAGGAAAACAAGTTTGTAAATCCAAGAGAAGTTTGTGAATTATAATCCACATACCATAATACCATAGAACAATAGCAATACAAATCTGGTAGGAGGAGAGGGCTTTTGTCTCTTTTCTGTCCTTGTTTTCAGGCACTTGATCAATGATCCTAGTATGCAGATCTGTGTTTTCCAGAAAATACGAAGAAAAAATTAAGGGATGACTTCTTCGCGGTCACCCTCTGCATGTGCGCACAGGACAGGCTGTGATGGGCAGGGAATGTATCCACGTGTCAGTGCTTGGATCGGACAGTCGCAAGCCCGTGGTGTGTATGGGGGAGTGGAGTGATTTGTCTCTCCCCACCCATGAGCAGAGCTTCTGCTAGCAGGGAGGTGTGCTGATCACAGAGGTGTCAGCTGCCTGAGAGTGTGCGAAAGTGGGACAGATACGTCGTAAGACCAGTTGCACACCCAATTCAGTTGAATCAGAATCGGCAGGCAAGTTTATCACAGCACATCAGGAGCTTTAAAGTCTTTGTCACTTCCCTCTGTCCCTCTCACGTCAGTAGCTCAATGCATCCAAGAAAGAGGTGCCTCAGTGCAACCCGCAGCTATTTGGATGCAGGAGACGTCAACAAAGAGGCAGTTCACCAACATTATGTCAGATGACAACTGATTTTATGTTCGCAGCTTACACTTGATTTTCAGGTGCAGTGTGGTTGTTGTTGGGCGTGCTAAGGCTACCCTCTTCCCATTAATGGGAACCCACTGTGGCCAGGGCCAGCCCCACCAGGCCACCAGGGCTCTTATCAGTGGCAGGCTCACCACTGTAGCAGAACAACTTGGAAACCAGTCTGTCCCCCGCGCAGAAAATCATTGTTTTTAAAAGGTCTTAGCACATGTCTTGGTTTACAGCCCTTTCAAGTCCAGAGGAAGACAGAGGGATGTAAATCACCTGTGGTGCAATGTCAGTAACATGAATAAAGTTGTGCCTGCTTTTTGCAAGGCTAAATTTGGCACCTGATGCAGGGTGGTGGTCATGGTGAGCACCAACAGCCACGCCATGGGGATGGAACTGGGAAGGACTGCTCTCCAGACAAATTGCTACTTACTATTTCCTCTGTTGCTTTTTTCTCATCCAGCCTTTCTTGGGAAGGGGAGCCCAAATAAGGCCACCTCATAGGTTAGAAAGACATTATAATGGCAAGGATGATTATTGTCTTTCATCAACAGGAGAATGAACCTGCATTTCTAAGCTGTTAACAGAATCATTCACGTCCTTTGGAAAATATTTTTTAACAAATATAAAGAAGCTGAATATGAAGTTCTGAGAAAGCATATAGGCTAAAAACATTCTAAGTAGAATTTAACATCCTAAAATGTGGTACATTATAGAGCTAATATGAAACTCAGCTACAAAATTTCTCTAAGAATAAGGTCAAACACCTAACTTCTCTTCCTCTGAAAGAGAGAAATTGTGGCTCTCTCACCAAATCTTGTCATCATAACCAACAGGGAGGCTGATCTGGCATGTTTTGGAGCATGCTTTGCAACTGCAAAGTGTGCTTTTGCTGATGGAGGATGATGGAAACAGAAGAAGTGCAGTGCAGTGTCTTTACATGGCAAGTATCCAAGGGTCTGGCCTCTGCCCTGGCAGTGGTGCTGCAGTACCATGGTGAGAAGTACCTAAAAATACCAGGCAGAAGGCACGAAAGCTACTGCAGCCAAAGGGCAGCTCAGTATAGGATACATAAATGAGCTTTAAATACTCCGTCTTTTCAAACACTGGCTTCTGACCAAGTCAAAAGGCAACCCCAAAAACCTCAGAGTTTCCTACAAGGTTAAGAAAATTCTGCCTCTCAGAGGTGAGTCGCCTTTGAGACAGGTGCCAAAGACAGTGTGCAGCAAGGATTGGCAGTGGCTGCAGCTCAGGTGAAACATGTTGCCCAGCTCTTGGCTCCAGTGGAGCTACAAAGGCAGCAGGAGAGCAGGAGATCAGTGCCTTGCCCTGCAGAGGCAAGGCACTGCCAACAAGGTAATCAATCAGCTACATCTCGCTATTTTGGCAATATCTGCTCTCCTAATGGGATTTTATTCATATGTTTAGCCTCTAACTTAGAAGAAAATATTACAGCTGGATGTCCAACCCTGATCTGACAACTCCAGGAACATTTTTGAGACAGTGCTTAAGCATTTATAACCCTGGTAGAACAAAGTATTTGGGCTACGAAATCCAAATCTGTATCAAAGCATTCAGGGAAGTCCAAAAGAAGGATTTTGGACAGGACTCTTCTCAGATTAATCTGAAAACAAACTGAATATCCTAAATCTACCATCTGTAGAAGATATCAATGTAACACTTTCCGCAAAAATAAGAGTCTTTTAAGCAGGCTTATTATTAGTTACTGTAAAACCTATTTAAAAAGTCCTGCTTAAAGAGATTTATAGACATCTTTCAGATGAAAATTTCCTCTTCAAAAAAACTCCTCAGATTAGACTTCCCAACTCATACTGCAGGCAAAGCAATCGGTTGTGTAATTCCAAATTCCCATTCACTTAAGAAAATGTGAAATAAGGTACCACTGTGAAGTGGATGACACTACCTGGACTCCTAGGTTTGCCTCATTTCGTAAGGGAGATGCCTTCCATAGACGAAACCAGTTACTTGAACTATTTTGAACATTACTTGCCTGACAACTACAAGCAAGACTGACCTAAACTATAAGAAAGCACATAGTTTTTAATTTACATTGGATTGCTGGATCTTTAAATTAATATGCTTATAAGCACAGTTTTGGACAGGAATAACTTTACTGACTCAGGATAAACCTCATACCACTGCACTGATCCTATTTCTTCATGTTGGCAAGGCCTTATCACTTCCCCAATTACATTCTTTTGTCAAAATAAACAATATCAGGAAGAAAGGAGGCAGCAATCCGAAAAATGGCAGACACATTACTGTGTATTTTTTCAGGCTGTGACACTGTGTACCTAATTTTTAAAGTCATTTTAGCTCATGACTTGTTTTTAATAACTTGGGTGAAAAGAATTTTATGTCAGAAACATGATACTTTCTGAATTTTACTTTAAATGGATACTTCTTGATATTTTTCCCCCATCTTTGTAAATCAATTTGCAATATGGCAGCAAGCTGATACAGAAGATACCTGTTACAAATGAAGTTGACTGAGTATGGACACCTTACCTGGCAGACATCAGCTGGTATTTAACCAGTGTTGATAGATGTAACCAGGTAAATCCTGCGAGTTCTGCTGGCAGCGTGCCTACCCCGGCATACCAGCTATATTCAGACTTTTCAGTACACCGTACATTTTTCAATCTGCAGATCCCAGTGCTCACTCCGTGGTGTTTCAGCGTGTTTGCGTTTATGCCACTTCCACCTGCACATCACAGATCCAGACAGCCACAGCAGCAGATCTGAAACTTTGTAGGACATTGATACCTCCATGTTCACTAATCTCACTATGGCAAGTACTTAGGGCTATGTTATCACAATACCCTATTTTTGGGGGGGGAAGTACTTCGTTTGCACAATCCCATAAGGATTCAGGGCAAAACATGTAAATTCACCAGATTTCAGGTTAGCCCTCCCAAGAAAACTGCTTTCCTCTGGTGACATTGTTCAGTCACTTCTTACAATCACAAGTGGTGAATTTTGAGTTGAAGTGTTCTTAAAGGGAAGGAGCAACTCAAGGACGATGCAACTCTTAGCTGAATAAAACTGTTAACTTGAGAATTTTCCTGTTTGTTTGGGTATAGTTTAACTTCATTTAGTCTGAAATCAATCAATACTCTGACAAGCCGAATGCGCTACTATTCAGAGAAAACACATTTTTTATTGATCAGAGAAGCCACTTGTACATTTCTTGTCAACTTGACAACTCAAACCCAGAAAGGAGCCTTTTAAAACATCAGACTAACACTCTGCAGAGAGAAAAAATGCCCACCAGCAGCCCAACAGGAGTAGTTTTCACATCTGCCCTTGAAACTGGGGAGAGCTTATGTAGATGCTGAAAAGCTTTGGTAGAGAAATTTTTCAGCTTTCTGCAGCATTCTGTGAGAGCTCTGTGGTTCTCATGAAAGCTATGAAAAACACTGCTACGGGTTTTTGTAAACTAGTTTTTTATCTGTGCACCTGGGATCTGTTTTTCAGAGCTGTTATTGTACACAGTGAAATAATATTTTGAAGTAGGTGTTGTGAGCTTTGGTCAATAGGACGGCGTGGCTGGTCGAAGAACCAATAACCTCCTGTCATCTTTGGGAATCAAGTTATATAAATCAAATTAGAATTAATTAAATAACTACTTTCTTCCTGAACTTGGATTGTGTCGTTACTCGCTATTCTTGGTATGTTGCAGCGACAAGCTTATCCTTGGTATTGAGCCCTCAAAACTTTACAGAGAAATATGGAATAACAGAATGATTTAGGTTGGAAAAGACGTCTAAAATCATCAAGTCCAGCCATTAAACCAACACTGCCAAATCCATCACTTAACCATGTCCCTAAGTGCCATGTCTACAGATCTTCTAAATATCTCCAAGGATGGTGACTCCACCCCTTTCCTGAGCACACTCTTCCAATTGCAGACCATTCTTCTGGCGCAGAATTTTTTCCTAATATCCAGTCTGAACCTCCCCTGGTGCCACTTGAGGTCATTTCCTCTTGTCCTAACGCTTGTTACTCAGGAGAAGAGTAACAACCCCCACTTCGCTACAACCTGCTTGTAGAGAGCGGTAAGGTCACCTCCGAGCCTTCTCTTCTCCAGGCTTCTCCCTGAGTCTTCTCCAGAACAGTTCTAGTTCCCTCAGATATTCCTCATAAGACTTCAGCTCCAGACCTTTCATCAGCTTTGTTGCCCTTCTCTGGGCACACTCCAGCACTTCAATGTCCTTCTTGTAGCAAGAATTTAGGGAATCAAATTCTTTTCTTGGCATATAATTTGCCCATGAAAGCCACGTACTAGTATTAATGGGAACTCTGCATATTTAGCACATCTCCAAACCAAGATGGTGCATAAAATAGCAAGGTATTGATTTTCTTCTAGGATGAAAAATGCTAAAATACTTTTTCCCCACCATTCCAATACGTCTCTCATTTTTTCTCCTCTAGCCACTGCTTATATATCAGCTCAACTCCATCATTAAAAATCATCAGTGGCCTTTTCTCACACTAAGATCTTCACTTCCAAGCTCTGATAACACCTGTCTTGATGCCCTCCAAAGACATCTCCCTGAAAGCAGATCAAAGTAAATCCACAATAGAAAGAACTACAAATGAAGAAACAAGCAATACTGCACCTTCTGCTGCCATTGTGTGCACATTGTGTGTAGGTTGTTGTGTATATTCAAACATAATTTCCTACAGTAGTTTGGAACATCAGTCCCTCACATGCTGTCATGTGTAAAGTGTAGAGCACTCAAGAGCACCAGTTCAAGAGAAAGTCTGCAGGAAGGTAACATCATTTTTTGGTTACAAAAATGTCAGTACGTACTCTGAATTCCAGTGCTGGGATTTTTTTTAACCCAAACTCTGAAGATGCTTTTCTTTTCTACACCAAGGCAGAGGCAACTTTCTTGCAGCTTGACTTTTTCATTTCAAAAATCAACGATCAAGTTAAAGTGCCATCTTGGTACTAACCAAAATTTTATCATAAAATGAATAATCACGTTATTTACCAAAAATAAATTACTAATTGCAGACAATTAGCTTGACACTAAATTAATTAAAACTTAGGTTAAATAAAAAATATAGTAATTTAAAATTAATAGAAAAAATACTAAAAAGAAAAAAGGGACTTCAGGAATTACGCATATGAAGAGGGTTTCACATATTGTAGCTAAATGGTGGGAAGCACATATTTTCCCTCCTTGAGAAAATGTTGTTTCTGTCTGTTGCTAAAAACTGGGAGTTGATATCCTCAAAGCCAAATGGCTGAGAATTTTGAAGCCATTTTCTTTTTATTTTCTTAATACACAGAGGAAGTAATATAAAAGGTTTAAGGAAGTTGTGAGCATTTCAGCTTCTTGGCACTAGAAATCATCCATTCTCCTACCGTGACCTCTAGGTGGCACAAAAGAACCTAAACTAAGCAGGTTTTATTTATTTCAGGTAACGTTATGCCCTCCCAATCAGACTCCACAAGTCACAGATTACAACATCACAAGACACACATCTCTTAACCTATATTAAATAAAATGTCAAAATAAGTATTAAAGTAACAGCTAGTGTAGCTAGACAGCTCAATTTTACTGCTTTTAATCGTGCATTGCAAGATAAAGAATTAGTTGATTCTCCACAGTACATCTGATTTCCTTTCACCTTCAGCTTATAATAGTTAAAAGGAACAATAGCTTTACCAGAAATAAAGTTAATGTTCACATTTATTTTAATGTAAGGATTACTACAGCATTAAAAATACACCCCATAGAAACCAATTTGCAATCATAATCCAGCAGAAAAAAATAGCAATGAGAAAAATACATCCATTACTTCATCTTATTTTAGATTACAGCATGTAGAAAATTAAAGTGTCAGTGAAATCACACACAATCAATATTTACTGCAGAAGTAACTAGAAATGCTGCTTTTTTACTTAAGTGAAGTAGCTGTTGGTATGAAGATCAGCACGTGCTACGTGAATCCATGTGACCAGAGAGAATTTTTATATCAACAGCCTCATATTCACAGTACATGAAGGACCCCAGGAGCCCTCAACCTCTGCACACAAGAATGGCACCCCAAAAGCATTTTGCTCCAGTTAAAACACTATGACTTTGGAGATCAGAGCATTCCTTCTGCTCTACTAAAAACCAAATGTGCATTTGTACATTTATTAGCCCTTTTATCAATGTTGCCATCTATTTCCTTTATTTCCTGCATTAGCCAAATCATTGACACCCATATCTGAGGAACACTCTCAGCAAAACCAAAAATCACTTTCCTCTCCTAACCCGCTCCAGCTCTCTGTCTGCCATTACCCAGTCTGGACTTCCACCACTCTATCATTTAAAACCATTCCATTTGCAATGATTTGACTCTTTCACGACTGAACAAGAAGCTATGTGTAAAATTTGTCAAAGCATTATGTGGAAGATCATTTGCACCAACATGTGATAACAGCGCATTGCATCATGTGCCCACAATTAAACAGGAAAGGAATTTCTCTCACCTGGCATAGAAATCTTTTGGTGGAACAACCTCCTGAAAGAACTGTAGCTGGTACAGATAAAGTCCAATCAAGTGTCCCGCACTGAATATAGCCATTAATACACACAGACAGCTGAATATCAGCGGATCAAATGCTTGGCAACAGGACCACCATGTGCACAGGCCCAAAAACACAAAGAAATACACAGCTGAGGTCAAAGACGGCACCATCATACCTGTAAAAATAAAAACATGGAGTGTTGGAGAGCTGTGGGAAACACCAGCATTTGTTAAACCTTAGTTTGATAAAAAATTTAATCCAGTTAGTTTTCTGCTAATTACTACAATTAGTTCTAAAGACTGCTATTAACTTTGAGACTAGAAGAGAAGGATCTTCTCTTTTTTCTTTTTATTTGTTCAGTTCACTTATGCCATATCTTAGCACTTAGAACACAATCACTCTCCAGAATTTCCTCTGAGATGGAATCTTCACTATGTAAAGATGTTTCATAAAGCATGGAGAAAAACAGAAAGTGGCTGCAAGGACAGCCAATACTTGCCTGAGACCACCAGTATATGAATTTTGAGTATAAGATGCTAAAATAGCATGATGGATGAACAGGGAAAAAGCCTTCTCATACAGATATTGAAATATCTTGAGTTATTAAAACAAAACAGACACTGATACATATATCGAAGGTAAGAGATTTACATAAAATCTACAGAATAATCAATATATGTTTGATTTAATAAATAGTTAACTCCTAGAAACGTGATTTAAATATGACAAAGACTCCGCTGTCACAAACACGTCTATTATTTTTGCTTTTGCACATGTAGGGGAGTACGTCACTTGTGAAGACGTCTAGTTGGTGAAGGGGACTTGATGCTCTGCTGGTAGCCTGCAAAAATAAGTTAGGAAGCAGGGAAGACATTCATGCCTAAGAGTGACAACTATGAGAAAATGATGTAACTTTTTAACTAGTACAGGTCTAGGAGCCACCTTTCTCAGGACAGACCTGCAGCCTACCAGTGGCCCATAGCTCCAGTGTGCCTGCCGGCCTGTGCCTCCTCTTGCCAGGTGCTGGCTTGATGTGTCTTTTGGGAGCAGCACTCCCAGGGTCGGTCTCTCATTGAACTGAGTCCAGGCACTGCAAGGACTCGTATCCACAGTCATTTGCCTGAGCTTCACCATCACATCTTTCACATCGTATTTTAAGACTTAGCCTATGGTGCTGTAAAACTTCACCCAGCAGGTTCTGCTTCAAGGCTGTAACTATTTCCTTTCTTCTTACAAAGAGACACTTTGTCTTTATTTAAACACTTCTGGAGAATGAGAATCCATGATATTCTAAAAAGAGTTATTTATTATGGCCAATTACTCTGGCTGTGAAAAATACAAAATTTATTTCTGGTCTGAAATTGCCTAGGTTTACCACTTAACTGTTGGGTCTTGTTACCAATTCTACAAGATGAGACACCTTAAAAAATGGAAGGACTTTCTATCTTTGTCAGTTCTTTTGGGCTGCAGTCAAGTCACCCTTCATCTTTTTGGCATGGCAAGTAAGGAAATATTTAACTTATAAAGCTCAAGGTCTCTCTCTGGAATACAGGCTTCTCAGACCTCAAGTACTTTTTGTAACGATACTCTGAACACTTCCCACTTCTTGGCTTGTGTTGGAGCAAGACAAGCTGCCCATCATCATTCAGAAGAAACTGTCCGCTGCCACTGCTGCACAATTCTTCTGCTTCACCCTCCCTGGCTGATGTTCACCCATGTGGAGTGGCATCAGGCTTTTTGGTTTTGTTTGTTTGGGTTTTTTTTTAATGACATCTCTCTTCCCTGATGTCAGGCCCTATGGTGGCCCACATATTTTTTTCTCTTTTTAGATTTTTTACTTTCCATTTGGCTACATGTAAGGCTGTTTAGCAGTCTTGCCTTAATTAAAGAGCTTGCCTTACTATAACAGCCACGCCTCACCAATCCTCATCATTCAGTATCAAACGTTTTTTGTACTGTTGTACTGTTGTTTTATACTTCATATACTGATAACTTACATATTAAGTATACAGTTGTACTTATACTTTATATGTAATCACTCCATTCAAACATTATAAATATTATATTAGCAGATAAATGCTAATTTATAATTCCATGATATAATTTTGAATTCAGTAGTTACAACCTATAGTGATTTTGTGAACTTCCATTGTCGCTGTAGTTGATTAGGTGGTATTAAATCAAATGTCTTATAGAAAGGTGGGCTATGTAACACCAAAACAGCTACTCTTACCAACTAAATAAAAACCAACAGGAAGTCTGCTTATCACTCTTTTTACACACTACATGGTCAACTAAATAACCTCTTTTTTTTTTTTTTTAAGGCTATGTGAATACAGTTCCTTCTCACACTTGGAAGTAATGGAACCAAATCTATGGATTCACTTTTATATATATATATATATATATATCTATCTATCTATACATAACATATAGTCATTTATAATATGCCCCCATTCACCATTTGGTTATAAGAGCAACTGAGAAAATCATAAAGGGAATGACAGGGCCACACAGTATCAGTACAAAAAAATTAAGCAACTCAGCATATTCCAATACCTGCCAAAGAGTTAATTTAATAAAATCAGCAGCAATTTCTTTTCCCTTAAAAATTCCCATTGTTACTCCCACAGGCGCCAAAGTGCTGAAAACTCATTCGTTACACGCATAATCTAATGGGCTCCTAAGGAAATTTTTTAAATACACCAACCTGCTGAACCAAGTAAAATTGTAACAACAACTTTTCCAGTGGTGATTATCATGTGGCCAATAAACTCCCTCAGTTTGGATGCTAGGAAGGCAATTCTACGCAGCAGTTTTAATTTCATGGTCTCCTCAAATTCTGCTTCTCCACAGTCTTCGTCATCCAGATCTTCTTCATACATCAAAGCATCATCTGGCTCTAATTTTTCTCTTACAGCCTAAAGGAGAAGGAGGGAAAGAAAAATAGAAGGCAAAAGAAACAGAGAGAGGGAGACGCAAAGGAATTTGAAATTAAAATCCATGCATATATTATTTAACAATGAAGTCTTCTTACAATCTTTGATTATGCCAAGCAGTGAGAGCTAACAAAGATGTACTAAAGCTAGAGATGAACACTGGTATCTCCCACTTCAGAATTGTCTCAAAATAAAAGGATGTTAAGGCTGGTCTCTGGGAAAGGCTGCGGTCCTTCCACATGTGCACAACAGGCTGCTTGCTCATTTACATATGATATTTGGTTTGATTTGTTCAGCATTCTTAGAAAGATAAGCATCTTCTTATCTAATATCTTTTAAACTTCTCTTTGCCTCAAAGGCTTCAGTTATAAGCTCCAACAAGCACAAGCCCTGGTTGATATTGCTCAACAGGTCTCACTTTCCAAACCTGCTTTTCATGAACCCTTTCTCAAAATGCCAAACCTAGAATGGACAGACAACTCATTGGTGCCTAAAGGGCAGTTTGGGAGAGAAGAAATACAGAGGCTTGGGGAGAGAATGAGAAATGCTGAGATCAACTGATCGTGAAGGAAAAGGTGAAAATGTGAGCAGGAGAGAAGTAGTGAAAGCTTGAGTGATCTACAACAATTTAGCAGGGGTAATGAGACCAGTGACTTAGAACTACACCGTGGAAAAAAGAAAAGAAGGAAAGGTGGAAAGGCCCATCATACTTGAGCAGTTTGTTAGGATTTGGCAGTGGTCTTCACCATCAAGTCTCCATTGTATCTTGGAGACCAAAAGACATAGACAGCTATTGAGTGATGCAGACTAAATCATCGACCCACGGTGAGAATATGCAGGATTAGCAAGAGGCCCACACAAAGATACAATTTATGGAAAAATTAGTCATTCGCGGAAATGTAGGGGCATATTAAAAAAAAAAAAAAAAGTAAGAGTTTTGAGCCAGTTTCTCATTTGGTGTAATATAGAATAGCCCTTTTGGCACTAATTTAAACTTGTATTAGCCAACACTAGTTCTGGCCAAACCGTATCTCTGTGTGTGAAAGTAAAAAAGAGAGATTATTGGTATTTTTCATCAAAATAGCAGTTTTATATTTATTGGTGACCTTGAGGCAGAAAAATTCCATGCTGACAGATAAGATTGCAGTAGGAACAGATGAACTCTCAGCCTACTTAACCAAATTCTTCTGTACCATTACATTATGTGGATTCCCAAAAGAAGAAAGTTCCCTGTAGACACCTTCACTCCTTCATTTCACCTCTGAGTTTGTTGCCAGCTTTCTCCTCTTACTTCAGAGCATTAACATTGTTGTGAATGCCCAGGAAAACAAACAAACAAGCAAGCAAACAAACAAACCCCCAAACAAACCTTCTTATTCTCAAGAGTCTCTATTTTACAGACAATGAAATACGTAATAAATACAGCAGGGCTGATCTGGGAAATCTACATTTCTCTTGGACTTATCCAGCTATTTCACTAGCAATACACATTTTACATGGAGCACAGTAAAATTTCAATTGCTTTCTTACCATTCACCTATACAGCTCTAAACACATGAATTATTAGCTCCTTATGCAAAAAAATAGAGAGATGGCAGCCCAAAAATGCCATCATCACATTGCAAACCATGTGGCACAAAGAGGCATTGTATCTGTTCATCACTGCTGCTCATATCTTAGCTCCTATTTCAAGGATAGGAAACATGAAATATTCAGAAACAATGCTGACACGAGGCAGAGCAATACATTCTCCCCTAACTTCTGCCAGAGCTGTTTCAGTGAGAAAGTTAAACAAAGGGTAAAAGTTGTGATAATTCTTGCTTGTGTCACAAATACTAGATTAACATGCTCTTCATCTTGTTCTTTTGGGTCCAATCCTGCTTCTCCTGGACTGGTTCTGTTGCTGTGTGCCTTGAGCTTAACATGACCAGTGAACAGTGAAACCCTCAATAGTGTCCATATCCCAAAGAAAGAGAATGAGTGAGACTGATGGACATTTAAAGGTTTTGAAATGGCAGACTTACTAAACATGGATCTATGTGAAGGAGAACCTTGTTTCTTCAGCTGGTACCTTCAGGTTGCTGAAGATAATACATATCAAAACATAGACTCACTTAAAAAGTATATAGGAATCACTTCAAAATCAGTAAGTTACATCATGGAAGGCTGTCAGGATTCATCCCTCTTTGAATACTATGTTAAACATAAAGACAGGATTAATATATTCATTACAGCTTAAAACAGCTGATATAGCAATGAATTATACATAGACAGGAACAGGAAATAAAGGTCTGAACAGTCACAGAAAAAAATAATAAAATATTCTCAAAACAGAAGCAGAAAATGTGCGGAAAATGAAAATAATCAAAATATTTTAATGTATAAATTTCAGGAAAGCACACAATACCTTCAAACAATAAAATAAAAAGGAGGACACAGAAGTAAGGAAACCACAAAAAAATGTCCCAGTGAAAGGTGGGACTTGATATCTTTTCTGCCTCTCATCCCTACCTGCCTTTCTAATATGCCAGATTCACACAGTGATCTCCTCAAAATGGATCTTTGGATTTTCTGTCATAACTAGGATCATAATTTTTTAACTTTACCAGGCTATTTACTCTTGCTTCATCGGTCTAAAGAACATTTAGGCTACATTTTGCCTTGAGAGTTCAGCATTAATAATCTAGTACTGACATGTATGACACAGCACACCCAGGGAGAAGCAGTAGGGAAGAGGATATTTCACTGGACCAGGATATAACTGAAGCTGAGAAGGAGATGATGATCCAAAGTTTCCATGGACTGAGGCTTATACACTTCAAGGATGGCTAAAAGCTTGTAAGTCGATGAGTTACCAAAGAAGTTAGTTTTCCTTGGTTTTCAGCTTTTATTTAGATATGAAAATATGAATTCCAAGTTCAGCAAGAAAGTTAGGATGTCACAAACATTCACAGGAAATGCAGAACAACCTACTTCTGGTGTTACTCAGGCAATCAGATGTTCGAAAGAAAACTTCAGCATTCTGAACCTCAGGAAATACCAAACTGATTTCCCAAGTTTTCCTTCTAAAACTGCAAAAGTCTGTTGGAGCTCTTCAACCACTCTCCTCAGATTAAGACAACCTAGCAAATGGGATTGTCAGTAACAACCATAATATGGAGCCCCAGAAGCTTTTTCAGAACAGGTGCATGTTGGTTTGCAGCTTTTCAGCACAGCCAGAATTATCAATGATATGGCTGTGCGAGGATGGCCTGGTTTCCTGACACAGTTGATGGTTATTTTAGCAAAGATTTTGACAGTTAAATAATTCTACATTTGATTTTACTTTCTTTTTCTTTTTTTTAAAACAAACATATCTGTTTTTAATTCAGTATCCAAGATGGAAGGCCATGTTCCTTTGCTGAACTAGATGAAAGGCCATGTTCCAGTGAATGTTGAAAAGACAAACTTTGGATTCCCCCACTCTCATATTCACCGCCCTCTAACTGGATTATCTGGGCTGGCTTTCCATTTTCACTTCAAATTGCAGAAGGCAGGCAAACAGTGAACAGTTTTCACATCCAACATGGTGATAATGTGCTTGTTGTTTTAACACTTTCTGATGATTAAAAAGCCATACAAGTACACGCTCATCACAGAACACCATTACTCCAGTCAGACTGCTTTGCAAAGCTCTTTTTTACTATGTGGATTAGTCTAAAGCTACAAACCCATGCTACATAGGCTACAGTTAGAAAAATACTTTTACTTCCATAATAAATTACCTATTATGCAATTACAGGATCCCTGTGGATGCTGATTAAATCAAATAAACTTCTCCATTCAAGGAGTATAGAGCATTTGTGAAGCCATAAACATGTGTTTCCATGACCCTTGCTCTGCAGAGCAGGGCCCAGGACTTTTTATAAACGAACTAAATGCAGTTTAGGTTTTTTAGCAATCATGTGGAAGTCCCTGGAGTATTTATTGTACAACACTTTTTTAAACTGCCAAATTGAGATAGAGAACAGACAAGGAAACAGTACAGCTCCTGTGGCAGCTATGGCAGCTACTATTGTGGCCAGGGCCAGAATGTCCATTAGCTACTTTGGGGGTTGCTTTTTCAACATTCAACTTTCAAATGTTTCATCTGGTACAGTATAAACACTACTGCACAGAGATATCCTCTAGTCCCAGAGATGTATTTACTAACAGGAAGCCTTAACTCTAACCTAAATCCCATTTTTGCTTCAGAGAACTCCTTGCTTTGTACCTACTTTTAATAGTATTGTGTCTGTAAACACAAATCTAGGGGGGACACAAATGAAGCCCTTCAAAATTCAAACACTGACAGCAACAACATTTAATTAGCCAGAATTATTACAACTAAGTGGATGCAAGTCTCATGACTCCCATCCGCGTGAATACATTGCATTAATTATTGGGACCTCTCAAGCATGCACTGCTAAGCTCACAAGAGTAAGTTCCTATGGGGGTTCAGGTGATTCTTCCTTCCACTTGGCTCATAAATGTTGTAAACATAGCCTCTTTTCAGTATTTTGACATTTCCTCCCGGCCAGTAACAGGAAACAAACAGAGAAGAGTGGGAATGTTACACTTTTCTAGCTGTAGCATCCCAGACCTTAGCACAGACTTTTAACCCCTGCTCCTGATAGCCACATCAGATTCTCTCAAGGGGGCTGGATTGTCTTCATGCTGCCCCATAGTTTGTGGGCCATGGGACTCACAGTCACAGCATCCTGCTGACACTGCCACTTTAAAATTGTGATTCTCTCAAGACATCACCACCTAGAACCACTTATTTACCTCTAATAAGAGATTTTTATTGTATATCTCTGATAGAGTAACACAGATACAATTTATTAGACATCTAAGTCTGTTAAAGCCACTAGGCCCAAGTTTCTGGACTTCCCATTTCAAAAAGCCCCTGTAATGAACAGCTCAGTTTAGGAATTATCTGAGATAAGCTATTTGATTCAATTATGCCAGCAGAACAAAAGAAATAGACTCTGTCTCTCACACTTAGTTCGATTGCCTCCATAGTCACTTAGTTAATGCATTCAACCTATCATGACATGACAGAGTTCCTACTTGTATGTTTGCTCTAAAAACTCTCTTTTCCCCTCTAAAAAATGGTCTTCAACCTTATTCTTTAAATATAACATAGTTGCAGCAGCACGAAGAATTAATTATCTATTCATTTTCTATATGCACAGACATATGTGCAAATAGAAAAAATAACCATAATAACACAATATTCTTTAGACAGACCCAGCTGTGAGCACAAAAGCTGGAAAAGAAATTTAACTGCTACTTCTTTTACATCAAAGGAACTGCAAGCCCTTAATGTGATATAAATGACTGTAGTTTTAACCTGCAGTCAATACTAAACCATGTTAAGGCAACCATTTATTGAATTTCCAATTTTGCAAGAAAGCATAGAACTCCACTGTTGTTCTGAAAGCATCAGCATGTGAGAAGAGGATGTCCTTGCTTTTCCTGCCACAGAATAGATTCAAACATTGACTCTGCCAAATGAGCTGAACTAATCAAGTCTGAGATTGCAGTGAACATTTTGGTAGGTGTGACATTAATGAGATAGATGCATCTTGGAATTTAAGCAGTTTATTTTAATAATTTATATTACTCAATAATCTAGTATTGAATCACTGAAAACAAAATCCTAAATTAACTTTAAGTCATACAGATCTTATTGAAAAAATGTATTACTGGTACATCTTAAGTGTGGTAAAGCTTGGGTTAAAGGCCTGCACAGAAAGATACATGTAGATCAGAAATAACTTTGAGTGCATTTGCAGTGTTTTATAGCAATAAATGCCATACATACACTTCCACAATAAAATCTCCTGTGGGAAAAAGTTACTTGTTACAAAAAAAAAAGGATCAGCTATTTACTGGAAGCACATAGGGACAGAAGCATTTAGCAAGCCAAAGGAAATTAAAAATAAATTAATAGAGAGACAAGCACAGTTCTGAATCAGGATAACAGGAAGGTAACTCCTGTATACAATAGATATTGTACTGAGAGATCCAGAGATTATTTCACTTCCCAAAGTACCCATTGAACCTGAGCAAACATTGAGTGACTTCAGCACACAACTCACTTGGCCAGTATTGAAATACAGTTTCACATCGTGACTTCTGAAGGGTGTCAGGCACAGAAGACAAATGCAAAAGAGAGGGCAACTCACAGGCAGAGTTCAGTGGTTTGGCCTGAGATGATTAAACACCTTTTTTTTATTTTAGTGAAAAGGAAATAGGAAGAGTTGGGTTATGACTACCAGGCACAACGCAGTTAACTGACCTAGAGCAGGTATGCACAGCACCATACAGAGTAAGTCCTGACCCAAGAAATATACATACAGTAACATTATGCATCTTGCTAAGAAGGAGAATAAATAGCCCAAACATGGTGCCGTGGTTATTTGCAGTACTGTCTCAGCTCATTCTGAAGTGACTTGGGTACTTCTCCAGTACCACCCTGAAGAACCTCAGATAACCGGGATGAACAGGAGCAGCAGATGTCTGATCTACAAGAGGATCCAAAGCTACTTGTCTTCTTTTGTCTTGAAGAACAACCTTTAAAGAAAGATGCGGGTTTTTTTCTCCCAAACTATCAGAGGAATCAATTTTAGAGAAAGAAAAATTGTATTGAAGCAAAAGAGCAGAAGAACTAAAAGGGTTATAATGCAGCTATGAGTATATGTGCAATATAAATTAGATGTTTTCTTAGCACCAGAAATGCAAACTTACAGAACAGGGTCATTTCTAATTTCAGTGGGATGAAGGAAAATTGCCCTGTTTTCAAGGTGGTGCTTTCTACCTTCCAGAGGGAATTGTGTGATACAGCTGCCTGCAGTTACAAGCAGACTGAATTCTGTCAGCCAAGAAGTTCCTTCTCGTACTGTGTTATTCTTCACTTAGGCCATCCAAAGGCAGTAGTATTCCAGGATTCTCATCTCCTGGTTAATAACTCTGTATCTCAAAATCTGGAATGGAAAACCGTTAGTAACCTCAGCGAAGAGCTGCCACAAGAAGAATTGCATCCTGTCATGTTTCTCCCCAGGACAGGACAGGTGCACGCTGAAGTTTCCTGCCGGGCAGGGTGCTGCACTATGTAACATCATGTAGCTGCAGCCTGCTGCAGCGTAATTACGTATTTGTGTTAAGGCTTATCCAAAGACATGTGCATCAAACCAAGGAGCTAACGTAACTTNAACACACAATGTGCTGCACTATGTAACATCATGTAGCTGCAGCCTGCTGCAGCGTAATTACGTATTTGTGTTAAGGCTTATCCAAAGACATGTGCATCAAACCAAGGAGCTAACGTAACTTGTAAACTTTTGACCCTTGTTAAGATGAGATGCATTAGAATTGTTACTGAGGGAGGCAGCTGTGTAAGGTCTGGCAAACTTCACCACTACAAACATCACAAGCAAAGAGATAAGGGAGCCTCATCTACTCTTTTTAAACCACAGAAAAAAAGAAGTTTTAAATCCTGTTTATACCATGTTCAAAGCACACAAAGACCAAGTGGGTTTGACCAGTTCTCCAGAGGTCATAAACAGAGAAACATTTATAACCAATTAGAAAAAGCTAGTGCTGTGCTAAATAAGAACGACAATGAGAAGAAAAAAGATGAGACATAAAAGAGGTGTCATCAGGAAGCTCAAAGAAGCCAAAAAGTTCCAACCCTCTCTAAGAAGTTATTTTTCCACAGTATTTCCCACAGTAGCAATGATTTTCTATCTCAGAAGAGCAGCTAATATTGAAAGAGCAGTTGCATATGGGAAGAAGTTGCTTAGAGAAATCAGGGCCAAAGCATCCCATGTCAATGACCACTAATCAAGTCAGGTGAATGTTTAATACTGGTAAAATAAAATTAAATTAAGACACAAACACAAAGCAATACATCATCTAAGGCAAAACATACCCATCAGAGTCCTCAAGAAAAATTGGATGGTCCTGTAGACAGGGTCATGTGCACCACTGTAAACTGCTCAAAGCAGGTTACATCTGAAGGCAAGAAAAATGCAACTGCAAAGACTGGGACATCAGATCTTTCTCAGTGCTGTTCACTTATGCAGGGCATTCAGGTAGGTGATATGCTGGTAGAATTGCTCAACGCTAAAATCTCTGAACCCAGTGATCAATGTCATAATATTATCATTTAAATCAACAATAAGAGCTTGCCTGAAATGCTGAGGAACTGATAATCTCTGCTGCTTGAAAGAATAGTTTGCTCAGAAAGAAAAGTACTTAAAATGACAAAAGAAATTAAAAAATCCCCAGAGACTGCCTACCTTTAAAAGGACAAATATGGAAGATAATAAATACATTTGATTTCCCTTATACCATCTCACTCTGGTTTATAACATGTAATACAAGGGACCTTCCATAAAATTAAAGAGTGTTAAATTCAAAATAAAATCAAAGAGCACTTATTAAATTGTGGAAGTCCTTGCTTCATGATGCCACTGAAGCCAAGAAATTAATGAGGTTTTAAAAGAGTCTGGGTAATTATATGTTTAACAAGATTATTCAGAGTAGCTATAATTATAAACAACTTTTTTTGGAAGGGATTTGAAACCACATGTTTTAAGATTAAAGCCATTCTCACATTAGGAGAGATCAGGATTAACTATAATGTTGCAGAAGGGGCAAAAGAGTATTCTCTTATTTGCTACTGTCCTTGTCCAGCAGGTACCAGCTGCTTTCAGGTTAAGAATACTGGTCTAAATGGTTAATTCCTATGCTAGAAAGTCCTTGGAGAAGTCATGGGACATGGGCAGTTCTCAGAGCCTGTCTGTTCTGTCCTGTAGGGAATGTACTGCAGTTACACTTGGAGACCTGGACCAAATGAGAGCTCTCAATGCACTACATGCTCAGTGTCGGTGGAGGACAAACAGCCCTGTCACTGTTTAGAAGGACAAAGCTAGGGAACCAAGCATTTTTACTGCTTCTGTGTGCCAAGGGACACAGGAGCCGAGAGACAGATGAAGTAATAGACCTGAGGACACAAACCAAGGTTGTGGCCAAAGTGAGAACCATGCCAGTCCTCCTGATTCCAGCCCAGTATCTTGACTCCAGGCCAAGCTCTCCTCAGATTTTTCTCAAACTTTAGTTTATTTTAAAACAATGCCCTCTTTTTCCTTTTTTTCCTTTCCCTTTTGAGATCCCAAACAAATTTCTGACTTCTACAGAAAAGAGGATGGGTAGAAGATTTGGGATCAAGCTTGCCCCAGGTCATGGGACAAAGTACAGACCTAGTGATCCTATTTGCTTTCTAGGAGATCATGCATGAGAAACAAGCTTAAATGGGCAAGGTAGCAAGTGCCTTGGGAGGAAGTTGCATTGAAGACTACAACATTTTTTTCAATTAAGATCAACACCTCTTCTAAAGTTTAAGTTGTGCAATTGCAGAAGGATTTTCCTTCCTGCCACTGTCACTTAAAACATTAGGCAATTCATCCACAGCCTCAAGAAAAGGCTATTTCCTTTCTAATACCTATCAGACAGTATATACTGTATCTGCATTTTGGTACATAAAGCACCATCTGCTCCAAATCAAAAATGTCGTACTTTCAGCTGCAGCTGGGAGTTAACTGTTCTTTCTTATTTTCTTCCACCTTTTACACCTTGTGACTGGCATTGTGCTTTTCGGCATTTGCAACCTGGGCCTGTCTCCAGCTGAATTCACCTGCTTTAAATTTTCTGAGCCCTAATAAAAAGGGCCTGCAGACACGTTTGCTCCAAGTGTGCAACCATTTAGGGGTGGTAATGAGTTGGACTGCAGCCTGGTATCTGGCAGACCTTCCTAGTCCATGACTCACTGTTAATTAAAACCACACTCTTTGCTTATTCCTGGGATAGCGTTACTTACAAATAATTGAGAGTCTCACTGCCTTAGAGCTCCCTCCCCCAGTTCTGTTCTGTAGAATAAACTTTTCTGATGGAGATCTGTTTCCCTTAAAGTTGGATGCAACGTAATGGAGAAAGACATCCATTTTTCAATGAATCCTTGTTGTTCTTAATTTGGATTCTGATACTTTTCCTTGTTTTGAATTGCATCTCAATCCACAAGCAATCTGATCCATCGTACGTGAGGGCTGGTTTCTGGAGGCTACTGCCACGCCAAAATACAGCACACAAACCGCTGCTGAGCTGGAGGCGTTTTTACAGCATGCCCATATATCAACTGAAATGTGATGGGCTCACACAGACCTTTGAAAAGGTCAATTTTAGCAGTATCGAACCAATTATTTAACAGGTTTTCCTATACAGAAATGTTGGAAGGAGCCAATAGATTAACCTTTCTTTTTTAATTAAGCCTATTATGATAGTATTTCACTCTCCCCCAAAGCAAAGAGCTCTGGGAATCATTCAATGTAAATAATTTAATGCAAGAAAGTAAAGCTGCAAGACACTGCTTTGGCTTGGAAGTGCTGATTTCTTGATTTATAGAACCATCTGTTGCTAGGCATCTATCAACCTGAAAAGTTACCTCTCTGATGGCTCTGATAAGCCTGTTTAAATCAGCTGATGAATTCTTAACAAAATCTCCTACCACAAATCTCTGAGGACTGGTAGCAGGAACCCTCAGCAGCAGCTCTTCAACTATAGAACTGGCTACAGGGCTGGTCTAACAAACCCAGGACTACCTCCCTTGGAGGTACAGTACCAAGCTCAGCATTTTTGCTGAGGTCTCTTTGTAGGACAGTTGTTGCTGCAACTCAGTTTGTGTTTCCTAATTCAATGGAGTTACAGCATCAGTAACGAGCTGCACCAACACAGAGCCACAGGCATCGGTCAGCTCATGCAGAATTCAAAGAACTGGTCACTTACTTAGACTTCCCTTTTCCAGTGTAGTCTACCAAGAAAGAATTGAAAATTACATGAAACCTACACTGTTTGGACTCATTTTAGATCATGTCAATATTCTTCTGAATTCAGACACTCAGCAGCCTGCTCTGCATATGCATTAGGTTCCTTACAGTCAGTCCTGCCAAATACATATTCCTAGCAGATTCAGTTGCTTCTGTCTCCTCCTCCTAACTAGCAGAAATGCTTCCAGGATGTTATATGCAGACACCTAGAAAGAGAAAGCTGAAGTTTGGAAAAATGTGTTTAATTGGTATTTGATTTTCCATTCTCCATTTCACTCAATCTTTAAAAAGCTAGCAGATTACTCTGATGCAGATTGATCATTTCAGCTGTGAAGGGCAGAATGCCTTTAAGTATTTGAGATCACCTCACATAACAGAAAATATTATCCCTTTTTAAAAAAAATGCCTGTGATAGAGCTTTGGGTGTCACTAAATCTAAACACAGCTGCTATGTTCACCAAATATTCTGCGATACATGCAGTTTACCGAACATAAATAACATTCCCTGGGTTTGATGGAAAGAAGTAAAATATATTTACACATATTTCTATTTGCCCAGTATTCATATTTCTTTGCAGACAGAGTTTTCTTCTTTCCCTCCTTCTTCCCTTGTGGAATAGTCTTGCCTTGGCATTGAGGTAGCCTGTCCAGGACCAGCCCAATATAAAGCTACACTCTGTGCTATGCAATTAGTGTTTGTTAATTCCGTTTTTTCCTTGCACTGTAGGGAAATGACTATTGAACCCTGCCTGGAAGCCAGCACCCATCCTTCTCAGGACACTGAGCTCCTTGTGACCCAGACTCCAGGCTCAGGCTCACGTCTGAACAAAAGAAAAAGTGAGTATCTAAACATCATCATTGATTTCAGAGGAACAAAAGTATGCCCATCTTTCTTCTGAGTTTCTGCCATCAGATTACTCCTATTTTGTGCTTGTGAATACTTTCTTTTCAGAAGATCAAGAGCACCAAAGAAGTCTGTTGGAGCTCACTTTGGTAAAATAAAACTCTTTTAAGAGGAAAGCTGAACACGAACCATGCTAATAAGCCACACTTCTTTCCCTTTCTGGGTATAACCCAAGGTTCTAGCCTGCTGCTAAATCCATTTTGCACAGCTTCAAGGATAAAGCAGATTTAAAGCTGATAAAACCAGGTTCCAGGAGACACAAAACTTTGCATATGCACATCAGACCAAACCCTACATATCCTCCAATGTGCAGTTAAAAAGCTGCAACCTTCAGGCAATCCTCAGCTGCCAGGAGAGCCCATAAGAATTCCAACTGCAACTGAGTATAAAGCACAGTCCTGATATTGATCTCTCATGTACTAGAAACTTGACCAGCTTCTGGCACTGCCACAATTCAGACAACATGGCAACATGCATAGAGGCCTCTTTTTACCCAATATAGTGGCACCAAAATGGGCAACTAATCCCCCTAAATATTTCACTCACTTCAAAGTTCAATTTCTATTTGAAATGAGCAAGTTGAAATTGTCTCCCCTAAAAATGGTGTTTTGAGAGTAAAAAAAAAACATTCCATCCATATGTAAAAGAAGACAGAAAATGAGCCCCAAGCCATGCTAGACAGTCTGATAGAAAACATGTTAAGATTAGTAGTAGGAATTTCTCTGCACCCTGGGATGAATTCTCACTGTGGCTTTTTATACTATAAAATTGTTTTCCTCTTTCTGTGGATTTTTCTGCAGATTTGGTATCTCTGCTACTCTTCTCCCCACTGCTAAAATACACAGCAAACACACCAACACTTCCCGCTAAGTCATTCCCCCAAATCATTCTCAATCTCAGTATGACCAAAAGTTAGGTAACTCCTTACATGAACTTAATACACAATCTCTCTTCTGTTCTTTAAGAGCAATTTCTGATAATCACTCAGATGCTGCTGCTACACTTGGATAACAAATCTGGAAATAGGAATGCTATCTAAGAAACTGAGCACTGTATGTAGCAGAACAACCTTTTCAGATTTAACCAGCAGCTCTGGTGAAGAACATATTGTTCTGTTGGACTGTCATGATCGTTTCTTAACTCAAAATTATCTGAAAAATCCTGTAGCGTATCTAACACTTTTCATATTCTGCCTTGTTTTGTCAGCATAATAACTTTAGATTTTCCCACTCTAAAACCAATCATTTCCTGAAAATAAGTTTACTTCTTAACATAGCCAGCCCTCATGAAACCATTTCAGAACACAGGAATGCGGAAGCTCACTAAAAGCCATACAGATAGAAACGTGTATTTGATACCATCTCCTCATTTTCAAACTGCATGTTGCACTGTGCTGCATCCTCGGTTACTGGCTTCTGAAACATGTTGCGGCAGATGAGCCATATTGTCAGACTAGCAATGAACATCCCAATATCTGGTACAAATAGTCTGATCACGTTCCCAGCATCTGCTCCTTTCACACTGTATGGGATGAAAAAAAACAACAAGAAAACAAAGAAACATTTGTTACTTCTAATGACATATTCAACTGGAACAGAAAGTAAGCTCAAGGCAAAGAAAAAACCCCAAGCCCCTAGTAATAAGAAATCATTTCAATATGGGAAATATAAAGATGATCAATGAACTCTAGACAGACAGATATTTTTGCTCTCCAGAAGTACAGAAGACCTGCTTATTTGCTGGGAGTTTGCACACTCACATTTTAGTGATACTTAGCATTTTGTTAACCCAATTCTGAATCAGTTTTGTTGAGAGCAGTGCAGGAATAACCTTTAAATACAACAAGAAAGATATCAGCTGAGTACCTAGAAGATCCATCTGTATGAAGCACAGTCCCTTCACTGGCATTCTTTGCAAGGACAACAACATCCAGGTCCACCAAAGACGAGGATGTCCACCCAGAGAAGACAGCATTCATGTCACCCTTAAGTGTGCCCTAATCCTACTTCCTGGCACACAGATGAATAACCAGAAAGTCTTTAATATTTTAACGTTTTATTATGTTAACTGTTAGTACATTTTATTCAACCAGACCACCTTAATACCTTTTTGGGTATTTAATTACTAGTATTTAAGTACAAATATTTAAATGCTAATTAATGTGTTCAATCCCTGCGAAGGAAACCTTTCTTCTCCTCTGAAAGATCTGTAAGACTTGATGATTTTTATATAGGAAAAAGATTGCACTGTTTCATTGTGCAGATTTAATTGTTTATACTAGGAAATATGATGTTCTGGATTTGATTGTGGTGTCTGAATTTGATTCACTGTTGAAAAGGAAAGCCTGGATTCAGGTTTAGTGGCACAACCAACAGTTTATTAAGCTGCTGAATGGACATACCAAACTCTCAACTATTGATGAGAGGATACAATCCCAATTATTTGAAAGTGTGAAGTTAATGCATTTTAAATATGCAGCTGCATTTTCAATTTTATTTTTTTAATAAGGCTTTATGTCTGTAGTCAGTTCTGAGGACAGGTGAGGCATCGGTATAGTTCCTTGGGCATAGGTGAGCGCACTAGACGAGGTCTTCATAGCCTGAACTAGTAGAAAACTTAATAGGTTGTTTTATAGATGCAAAGAAAGATGTCACCTCTGGCCTTCCTTCATCGCAGCTTTGAAGCCTAAAAAAAACTGTGACGCACAGCTGTTGTGAAACCTGCAACTGCTGTGATTAAATGCAGGCCTGGAGTATCAAAAAAGTCTCTAATGTGATTACAACACAACCACTGTCAAGAACCATGTGGGTCTGCTCATATGCCCACGATCAAATCCAACATTTCCATTACTGCTGCTGACCCAGCTCTTCCACTGATGTGTATCTTGCAGAATAACATATGCTAAAAGTGGGACTAAGGTAAGTGATCAGAAAGCTGGCTTTACTGTTTGTTTCAACAGCTTAACCCTGAATAGTCATGCACTGCATGGCAGCGAAGTAGCTTGAAAATATTTCACTAATGGCTTTCAGTTGTACTAAAGCACAGAAAAAAATTAAGTAAGTAATTGAAAGGCTTGCAAAAGAGTTAGATGGCAAAGTCCTTGCTGGACTTGTTTCTTGTGCCGCTGGTACACGCAGAGCATGCTGTGGAGTCAACTGGCCTACGAGAGCATGGCCACTCTGGTTGACATTACAGAAAACCCAGGCTTGACATGAGCCCCTGTTCATTTTGCAGTACCGTGGCTCTTACTGTCACTGAAGATTAGTCCAGGCTGCACCTTGGCAGAAAGAGGTAAAAAGTACATGTTTAATGAACCTTATTCCCAACAGCAGTGTATATGGGTTTCATAATAACATTAATGATTTTTTTCCAATAATCCTGATCATCATGCTGCAACTTGCCTCTTAAAGTGGTTTTACTAAATATCTGGGGAAAAAAAAGTCTGAATTCTTGATTCTCAAAGTTTCACTCGAGTATTGTTCTGAAAGAATTGAAATACAACCTCAATCCAGAATTAATTAGTGTAAGAACAGTCAGATTACTTCTATGTAACACTTCATTAAGTTATTTTTTTCTTTACATGGATCTGGAGTCTTAATTAATTGAAAACTGAAAACTAATTTTGCATCACTTCTGAAGCCCTTCAGATTCAACCACTCACATGTACAAATTAAAAAGCAGCAGCCTTCAAGTACTAGCACTTCTTAGTTGCACCAGGTTCTCCTTCCTCACATTGTACTCCCATGGAGCCAGGCTGGGTCTTCCTTCACATATCCTGCTCCCCAGACCAAGGGGAGACCCCTGCGGGAGCCCTGCCTCTGGTGCAGCTCACATTTCTTTCCAAACCAAGTGCTTCTGATCTTTCAAAATAAATCATTTAGCATGTTGTTGTGAGAGATGTAACATACAGCTCAGGCTAGCAACGGAGAGCCTGAACAGTGATACCTAACCACAGAGCAGGGAAAAATTCTACACGTGAATAGTTTATTCACCAAAACCAGTCGCAAATGTATGCTGTCCCCATTTCCCCATGAAAAGGAAAACAAATTGACCTTGGTGTGATAATTAAAAAGGAAACAAAAGATCACTTGAAAGCAGAGAAATGTATATTCTTCTGTAAAGCAGAATAATAAACTGCTTCATTCGACCCCAAGTAATTTGCTCCCCACTTTTTCACAGCAAAAGCTAAAACAAAAATCAGTTATTCCCACTTGTTATCTCTGGCAATACAAAAAAGAATGGCAAATACTGCGATCATTCCACAAACATTTCTCACTTTATTTGCGCATTCACACACGGTCATATTTTGCATTTGATAACAGTCTATACATTGTGCTCTTTCCTCCAAAAGAGCCTTTCAAACTACGAAGTTAAACAGAAGAACAGGAAACCTATTCAGATCTCCTACAACAACAGCTTTTTTTTTTAATCCCTGCAAGAATCTCATGGTGTTCAATGAATTGGTCATAGCCCTTGATCTACAACTGGTAAAGCATAATTTATTCACTTAAACTAAAGAATTTACCTACAGGGCAGCTTTAGTTGTAATAGATACCAGTGACTGAAGCTTATAACTCAGCCAGAAATATATTCTGCAGTGTAATTACAGTAAATGGCAGCTTCAGTTTTTCCTTCTTTCTTACAGGATGCAGAAGAAAACAGGATGGGGACACACACACACACACAAAGAATTAGGAGTTTGAAATGGTTTTTTACTTTCCCTTCACTAAAGCAAACTGCACACAATTTTTAAGAGAAGGGACTACTACAGTTACGGTTGCAAGAGTTCCTCTGTAACAAAAATAACCTCTGTAGGACAAAAGGAATTTCATGATTTTTGCATCAATATGTGAAACTGTTTTATCATATCAACAGACTCCTAATACAGCAGTTTCCTCATCAGACAATGTGTTCCCCTGCTGATTTCAGCTGTATACTTCACATTTACTACTTTAGAAAGGGATCATCTGTATTTTCTGTGTATGTACAGAATTTTTCTAGGACAGTCTGACCCTGGTCTATTCCTGAATTTCTATGGTGTTCAAGAAACTGAGCAAAATTTCCTACTTTATCTGCATCGAGAATAGAGTTAGCTGTGGATAGATGTTAAAACTGTTCTCTTATTTAATGTACACTCACCAGTAGTCAAACAAAAAAACAAATGCCAGCATAATGAAACATTACATTCTTGTTTGGTGCTCTAGAAATCAGCATTTCAGTTTGCTTAAAATAAAATTTCCATTTTTTTGCCTTTCTAGAATAACCGTTTCTCACAAATTAGAATTATTCATCTCCTACTGAATGTACAAAGCTTTGGTGAACAGTGAAGTGTTAATACTGCCATACCTGATTTCATCTCTTTAGAATGGCAGACACACTAACTTCCCCTTTATTTCAGGTTTACAGAATGAAACCAGACATGAAGCAGAACTATTAGAATTAAAACTGCAATGGTTTCAATTTTAAAAAAAATTAAAATATATGGTAACACACGTGTGAGACACCATGCATAATGCATAAAGTAGTCCACATGTAGAATGAATACCAACAGCCTTCAACTTTAAATATTTACTATTTTGTTACAAATAAACAAAAATGGGAAAGAACAACCAGACTTTCCTAAACAGAACTAAAATTAATTCAGCATCAGCCATGTACCACAATGTTAAGCTTATGTTAGACAATAAATAAGATATGCTTCCAGATTAAAGAAACATAAAAAGCTTGACTTTATATTGAATACTGGGCAAACAAACTATTTTAAAGGTTATTTTTTATTGCAGTTTTAAAAAGTTATCAAAAGTCTTATTCATGCATACTACATCTTTCCATACATGCATACTTTTTTTCTCTTCTCCCCTTGGGGGTTTTCTATAGCACCTCTTTACTTTCTAATTAATTTAATAAAACAAATAAGATAATACTGTATTAACAGTTCGCAAGTGATAAACTAAGGAAGAGATGCATAGATGCTAATAATTTCCATTCTTCTGTTTGGTGACTGTGAAACATCTGATATTTCTAACTGGATCTAATATTTCAGAGTAATTAATGCACCGCTGTAGATGCTTACAGCTGAATTCCCATGGGCTTCAGCTGCAACTGTAATCATTTAGTTTGGAGGCAAAACAGACCCAAGAACCATAAGCATGGAACCCTGGAAACATGGCCTGGCAGTATTTCACAGGTGCTATGCAGTATTGTAAACGATTCATTTGTTTATCACTAGCATCCTCTCTGTGAGCCAAAAATAGTGGGAACTTTGAGGATACAAAAGGCTACTAACCAGGCTCTAAGATGGCCTTAGAGATGTGCCTGCTGACCCTTGCTGTTGGAAGAGGGTGTTGGGGATGGTTGCCGCTAGAAGGTAGTTATGGAGGCTCCTTGTCATCTCTCAGTTTGAAATAAGGATGAAATGTCTGATCCCATACTCTGCTGGGAAACTCACACTTTACTTATCTGGGTCTGAGGATTTGCAAGCCCGGTCTGAGCCACACTTCAGTGAACATAGAATGCTCACAGTCTATATTCATGCTGCCATACTTGTCCCTGCTGGCTCAAAAGACAAGTTTGCTATGATGTTGGTTCACATGGCAATCTTGACACCACATTCACAGCAAACCTGTGCTGTGGGTAAAGTTTACAAGCTGCTGAGTACTGGTAGGTCTGCCCTTAGTCCTTGCCTTATCTCATGCTCATCCACAAATTGAAAATAAATTATATCACACAAAAAAATACAAACTTAGTAATATTAATATCCACAGTGCTGTGTATGCTCACTCTCCCTTGCACTGCCTTCATATGATGGTCCTTTCAGTTCATGCAGAGCATGGCATGTGTTTTACCCAAAATACCTGAAGTTGCACTTTCAGAGAATATTGGTCGTGCAAAGTAAATGCGTGGGAGGAAGAGGGAAGCAAAAATGCATAGAAAACTACCTACAAAAATATTTAGCATGCACTGACCTACCCAACATACAAGTTCAAAGGGCTCCTGAAGTATTTGCAAAATCTAAATCACTGCTTACAAACTATGTCTGCACGGATTCAAAAACCAGAAGTACACTTTGCTTTTTCAGGAAAGATACCTCGCAGTGAAGAACACACTCTGTATTGCAAAAGTGCTTAACCACGTATTAACCAAACATTTGCTTTCCAAACACCGCTATGCAGAGAGAGAGAGCAGCTATTTGAAACTAAATGTACATTGCCAAGATTTTGGTGCCTCATTGCTTGCATAAAACATTCAACATTAAGAAATTACGGGTATGTGCAATATTTAAAGCATTGGTTTGTGGCAATTTTTCTCTTTCTTATAAAGCACCCACTGTTTCTTTTTGTTCATTGATCTTCTAATAAAGGGCAAACTCCAGCTTGCCCAGGGCAGCACACAGAAGATTTAAAATTCAGCAGGGATTTAGCAGCTATCACGCAAAGCACTCAGCTGCACTGCTGCCAGACTCGTGACAGCACAAGATCCAGCTCACTTTGCCCGTGTCCCACAGCTCCAAATGTGGAGCAGGACTCATGTTGCACAGCCAAGAGGAAGTGAGCGAAATCCCCTCCACACCCATGGCGCTGTGCGTGCCAGCCCCACAGCACAGTGGTGGAAATGACAAGTCCATCCGCTACACAAATTCAGGTCAGAATGGGAATGTGATCCTAGACGGAGGCAGAGTCAAAGTGAGCCAAAGTGAGAAGAGACCTGAGGACACCTCAGCTATAAGTGAATTTTGGCCTTAACTCTTCAAAGAGACTCTTTGTTTCAACTTTGAACAGTTCTCACGCAGGCTTCTCACTTACGCACTCATTGTATAAGGCTTCAGCTTAAGCGCTAATTCAGTATTCATTGATCTCTGCAAAACATTCCCAGTTAAATTTGTCCAAAATGCTCATAAATATTTGGTAACTGGCAGCAAAGTGTTTACATAAAGGCATACAGAGATCCATATGTTCCACAATAGTCCTGGCTAAAAGAAAGTGCTGAAAAGCCTGAAGCAGGCTGACATTCAGTGATTATTTCAAAACATATTTTCTCCTTCTCTCTGCAGTTTTCATACTCTAGTTGGAGCATGAACAGATCATCACTTCAAACTACTTTTCATTTCATTCTATTGCCAGCATATAACATAATCACAGAAAGTAAAAGACACATCTAGATTTTCCAGTCAGCTGCAGATGAGGAGGGAATAATATTTCCCTCAATTACAGCAACCAACATTGCAAATTACTGTCATTTTACAAAGCCAAATTATCTCCAATACAGAGGAAAAGCACACAACTACCAGGGGTTCAATCTGGAGTGCCCACTGCACTTCAGTGTTTGCATAGGAGACCCTTGTGTGCCACAAGACCAATTCCTAATTTAAAACTATCCAAGTGAAAGATTTGCAGGGATGGGACCATTCACTCTCAATTCTTCCATATGAAACAGCTCCCAGTCTACCCTGCCTGCTCTGGACGTGCCCACCTTTCTCTTCACAGCATCAAGTGCGACAGGACAGAAAGCAACATCTAACCTTCCTCAGCACCACCTGCCTGAAAATGCCAGTGGTTTAGAGGCAAGAGCACGTGGACATTGCTGGAAGCAGGCTCCAGCCATCAGAGGCATGTGTACTATATCTCCCCTCACCCCTCCCCAGCTGATTTCCGTGAGAACTGGCCAAAGGAAACATCCTGATTCACCCCTGGTGTACTTTGTTCAATTCTACAGTGTCAATCAAAATGGAAGTGGAGTAGAAATCAGTGGCAAACTAAATGTCCCATTGCCATTAGATGTTGCTTCTAAGTTTTCTGTAAATGGAGCCTATAACACAATCTCTGGGTGGCAAACACCCCACACCCCTGTGGGAGGGGAGAGGACTAGTCCCCTGCACTGCTTGATGCCATCTACTCAATGGCTGGATGTGTGGCCACCAAATATCTTTCTCAGGTGTGGGAGGCAACTGTGGTAGTGTTTTGCCAGTGTGGGAGGCTCTTACCTTGTCTAAGCATTGGAAAAACCAGGATTGCTCAGATCCAAACTGGGCAAAAAGGAGCTGAAGTCAAGTGCTCACGCTTTTACCTCCAGGCTGGCGGGGTGCCCAGCGTGAGCACACTGCAGCAGGCTGGTCAGACCTGGCGCACGGTATGCTCCTGCTCCACCAGCCACAGGCTTCCTTGTGTTTCACGTGCCAGTCGCTACTTGGGAGATCTCACGTGATTTACTCATGAACAAAACCCAACAAAAACAAAATAAAACACAAAGCCAAACTGTTAAGCATGCAACCTAGAGAGTTTTTTGGATACTAATTGCAATGCTGATTACTCTCGAGATTAAAACAAAGACTGGCTCAGATTCTGCTGCTGGTGGGTTTACCACTGTACTGCTCCCAGCTACCACTGTACTCCAGGAGGCTGGGCTGTGCCAAGAAAAACACTGACAACAGTCTCACAACTCAAGTGCTCTAACAGCACAGGCCATAAAATATCTTCTATCAGATGTTCCTTTTCTTTGAATCCCTAGGTTAAACGGCATGAGAAAAGTTAGCTGAAATTAATTTAGCTGAAAAGAAAATAAGCACAAGGGGCAGTAGGAAACAAGCAACCTGGAAACTTAACACAAACAGTTGGATAAATAAGATTGATTCTGAATGGAGATGACTTCTAAGAGGGCCTTATGCCAATGCTGAGGCAGCCCAGACCATCAGATCAAGATGACACAATCACAGGCCTTAGAGGCACAAGGATTCTACATGGAAATCGTCTGAGCACAGAGAAAAATTTTCTCCTTACTTTCAGTTAGCAATGAGGACATATCTGAGGTACCAAATCTAACAGTAATGATGAAACCTCAGGCAAAGACTGCTCTGTCATCTTCTCCTTCCTTCTATTCCATGATACTCCTTTACTTATCAGCATCTCTTAGTCAGTAGTGACATGAGGTTACTCTTCTTTTTGCAAAGTACCTTGACTACTGTAGCATGCTGTTAGAAATGGCATAGAGTAATAATCACATATTTTTCAGGTTTTGCTTTCAAAGTGGTAGAAATTAATCATTTTCTTGTTAAGTTATTAACAATATCCCTGTTATACTTCAGGCTTCATTCCCCTTTAATCTCATTGGGTTCCTGACTGCACATATGCTGCAGTTGTTAGCAGAAAGTAAATTTACCTATTTGATTTACATACCTGTGCCTCATGATCCCTTATTTGTCTCCCTAGTTTTATCTAAGGCTCACCTGGCCACTTTATTAAGTCCTCTTGTTTGTTTAACCACTAGCGTCACATAAAAAAGATTAAAAGCTGCCATCATGGGATTTGAGAGTTCTCCTGTCATAAATGTATAACCAATATCACACCCCCAGGCAGAGGCTGGCAGAGAAGCATCAGAATGAAAACAGGCATACTGTGCACTGCTAACATTTGCTAGATTGAATGACCACCTTCCACAGTTCTCTCTTGAAAATCTAAGTCTCCAAATAAAATAGAAAATAATAGAATAGAATAGAACAGCTCAGTTGGAGGGGTCCTACAATGATCTTCTTGTCTAGCTTCCTAACCACTTTAGGGCTGACCAAAAGTTAAAGCATATTATTAAATGAATTGTCCTGATGCTTCTGACAAGGCTGGAGTCCTCAGGCACTCCTCACAGGAAATTCCTTCCAGCCCTTACAACAGCTTGCCCTCTTCCAGGAAAGGACTTAAGCACCCTTCTTAAATTGTGGGGCCCACAAACGCACACAGTGCTCAAGGTGAGGCTGCACTGACACTGAAAACAGGGGAAAATACGGGGTGCACCACAGTCTCTTACTTTTTTTCTGAAACCACTGATTTTAATTATTGACATCCTCCTGCCCTAGACTACAATGAGCTCTACCTTAAAATAATCTATTTATTTATTTGGTTTCAGACCTCTGGCTGATCACACTAACAAAAGGAATCACTCTCTTTCTGCTCACTAATGAAAACTGTCCTCACATTGTCATATTATTAATATTCCATATTAAATTCAAAGGGCAATCAATGTCTTGAAAACATGCACAAAACTGAACCTGCTAAGTTAGAGCCTGTACCATTCCCAATGAGTGAGGAATGGGAACAGCATAAAAAACCTCCCTGACTCAATTCTGTTGAAATTATACTTCTGCAATTCACCAGCATTACCAGAGGAAGTCCTAGAGTGGAGATGGGACTGAGGCAGCATCTGGAGTTGAAGGCCTGGTCTGTGAGCATGATTTTGCAAAGGGATGTAGCAGCATCCCCTTTTGTGTTATTTCTGATTCAGCAACTGCTTTCCAGGGGTCCTCTCCAAGCACCTTCACCTGGAATTCAGCCTTGAACAAAGCTGATACAACACATAAAAAATCGTAATGACATTGTGATTGACAAAGTTGTATCTTGGCTCACATGGATTCCTACAGCAGTTTCCAAAAAAACCAAGGCATAACAGAAATAACAAAATAAGATTGACTAAGAGGATGTTTCAGAGACTTGATTAAAAATTAATAGAGATTTTTGTCTTTCAAAGTTTTATCATCTCTCAGACAGTAAAGAGGAGGAGGATAAAGTTCTTTGCTCACTCATTTTGTCATGGAAAGAGAGAGACAAATGATCAGCTGATACCAATTATAAATTATTGGTCAAGATTACAGAAGGAAATGAAATATGGGGGCCGACTGATCCGATTTCTAGCAGCACTGAACTGGAGCAGATGTGAGTATCGAGCCCTGCAACTCTTTCCTCACACATGTCTTTTTCTCCTCTGAATGGTAACCCATGAAGGGAAAACTTGGCTTCTCAGTAAGTTCCCGTAATTCATCTAGGTTCCACAACAACAGCATATATTCCTTTGTGTTCTGACAGTGTGCAGAGACCACAAGAGTCCCCAGTGAACTGGGGGTGTTAACCTCCATTCCACTTTTCTCATCATATGCATATGGAAATGAATATTTACTGGCTGCTTGGAAGAGTCAGTACGGAACATTTACTCATGTCAAAAAAATGAGAAAACCCCTATACTGTGGAGCTCTCTTCCAGGACTAGATTAATTTTTCAACACAAATGTTATTTTCTGAAAGAAAGAAACCTCACTAATTTCCTCTAGCTTTTTCTGATTAACTATTCACCACTTTACACTACGATTTCACATTAGCTCACCATTTGCCCACAGCATCTAATACTAACCTTCCTGTGTAATACAAAGTCTACTAAAATTTTCTGTTCACTCAGCTTTCTTTTCACATGTAGAAAAGCCCTTCATGTACCTGATTCTATTTCTCTTAGTTTTCTAGTCACTCTGAACATCTCCAGAGCTCTGAAAAAGAGGAGTATTTGACCACTCTTTAAATACATTTTAGGACTTATGCAGAGTGGGGTTGTTGTAACTAGTGTATCATGAGAGTGTGATTTAGATGCAGAGCTAATAGGTAGTTTACTTTAAAAAATCAGGTTTTTACTTTAAAAACCACTTTGTCAGCCAAAAGAAAATTATGAAATGAATGTGCAAAAATACTATTACAGAATCCACAAATATATTCTTTCAGCTTTTAATTATATCAGGCTTTATGATATCTTTGTACGAGTTTTTATCCTTGTTTTTTGCATTTGTGTGCTTTATCCTCTTCACTGATGAGTTTTTAATTTAAAAGTTACAGCTGATTTGATTGTTCACTCACAACTGCATCTGCTACATCAATGAATTAATCCTTCGGTAGTGCAATCACTTGCCAGTGTCATCACAGAGCAGCGGGATGCAGTCGGATGGCAAACACACATACACTAAAGCTACAGGAAGACTACAAGTAAAGAAAAAGTAACCAAAGTAGTTTTCTACATACTGAATCAGAAGAAAGAAATGTTATGACACTGCAGTGACAGTGGGAGGGAAGAGGATAAGCCAGACACAGAAGATGATAGATATGCTGCCGTTTGCAGCAATGTGGAACAAATATAAAACCTGCACTGCTGTTTCCACCCTGGCAGCTTGGCTGTCTGCATTGTACACAATCAGATTTCTGACAGATGCTTGATTCACACTCACAGTGCAGAAATCAGGCTGGCATGCCGGAGACAAGGCAGCATAAAGCCATTCCCCTTCTAGACTGAGATGGAGTTACACTGTGAGTGTTGCAAAAGAGTCCTTCACAGCTCAAATATCATTTTGATAGTTTCAAAAGCTTTACTGGGGATGCAAAGTTTTCCTAAATGTTCGCTTTCTGCAGCCATGTGACTGTGAGAGTCACCAACTTTTCCTTACAAAGAAAACACACATCCATTTACAGCCCTCACAGCTATGAAGAAAAGCTGTGAAATGTGAAACAACTTCACTCTTAAAGGTTAGAAGCCAGGAGAAAAATATCAACAGTTTTAAATCATTCCACTTTGAATCTATTCATGACTATTCTTGGCATCCAGTTTTTACTTATTTGTTACTTCAAGTTAGAAAACAGCAGAAAAGCCATAAAAATACTTCAAGAAATGTATCTTTATATCTGCAAAAGAAGTAACTAAGCACACAAGAAAAATGAAAAAAAATATTTTTTGTTTCTTAATAAACAACATTACATACTGAAATATACGTATCTTTGGTATCTACAGTAGAGTGTATCCAGTACCAAACACCTCTTTACAGGCAATGTAAAATTTTAATTTCTGTTTTGGTCCAGATTGCTCTAGTAGAGAGCAATTTTAAGACTGGAAGAACGGGACAAGTCCACATTAATTCCTCCTTTGTCCTGGCCTATCAAATTATTCCTTTTCCCAAAAGCTATCCACAGTGTTGGAAACATTGGAAAGTGGCTTTATAAAAGTATTTGGCTTGGCTTCTAAACACACCTTTGCTCTACTGTCAGAGAAACACCACGGTGTATGTTAGGAAACTTCAGCCATGCTGATACATAAATGAGTTTCAGGTATGTTTGATGGACTTCTCCAAGTGGGGTATATTTCAAAGTTGACTTTTCTTAAAGAAAAAAGTTAAAACAGGTTAAAACCAGTTAGCACTACAACATTAAGCCATGTAAAAGGTCAGCTCCCCAAGGTGTGGTTTAAGAAAAGAAAAACAACCATAAAGTATCTATAACGCTTAACTAAAGTACAACTCAAGAGACGTTTTACATGGATTTCTCCCCAGTAGTGTTTCCTATTTAAAATTTTATAAAAGCATGAAGGAAGAAAGCGTAATGTAGTAAAATTGTTATTATACTAGGATCAGACATATTAGAAAGTAGAACACTAAGGCAAGACTATTTTCAGCAAAAATCTGACAGACTACTGAAATTTTTTGGCAAAAAAACCCCCAGACTACTGAATTTCTGGCTTTTGAGTAACTTCACAAAAAAAAATAGATTTGGGCAGCACTTTCATTTGGAAAATTGAAAGTATAGTGTTGATTCAACTAAGTTCCCAGCACTTGCAACAGATTAAACAGATTACAGATAAAATGTTCAAGAATCATAAAGATTCCGGAGTTACAAACCCAACTCCCAAAGGGACTCAGGCACTTGAAAGATGTTACTTTGATGCTTTTAAAAACTTAAATGTTAAAAGTTAAATTGGGTGATTTTTTAATTTTTCCCAAATCCAAGAGTCCCTCTTTTTAAAAGAAAATATGCTTTTGCCAAATTCAACAAATTGGCCAAAATACTCCTAGGAACAAGCAGTCTTGATATCACTGCAAGTCTCTGAAAGGCAGAGAGAGAGTGAGAAAGTCGTGAGAAAGTAGGGCCATTGGCAAATGTATACTGACAATCCTGGTCCTCTGTTAGATCAGATGATAAAACCAATTTGATCCTCAGGCTCAACAACCCTAGCTTAAAAAAAATTAAAAAAAAAGGAAGAAAAGGAAAAAAGTGGGGTACATTCTTATTCATAAAGCATCTTGTAATTAATAACACTATTCTCATGTACACACAGCTCAATTATAGATTTATCACAGGCACATTGCACGATTAAGTGATTCATTTGCCTCCGGGATGTTTGCACAACAGCTCTCTTGGAGGGTGCACAGGAGGCTGAGCAGGAAGCAGGACAGTCCTGCTTCCCACAAGTAAGTGACTTCTTGAACTTCAGCCTGCACATTAAAACCCAGTCATCACACAACTGTGCTTTACTGGTATAACAACATGATTTTCCTCTGGACTGCCTGGTGTGATGTGCACCTTGGATTTTCAATACTTGAATTCTCTCTAAGTTAGAGGGTTTAGAATTCTCTAAATTCTGAAGAATTGACTATATTCCCTAAAAACTAGTTTTTTTATTTATACCACTAGCAATGAATTTTTGCCCTGGTTCCATTATGTTTACTCTCATGAGACAGAGCTTTGAAATCTACTGAGTTGCTTATATAATTAAGGTCTGCATGCTCAGACATCGAAAAATTTCACATCGCTGCTTTCTACATTGTTCAAAAAGAAGATGTCAAAGTAGCTGCAATCAACCCAGAGGAAATTCCTTTCTTGGCATATTACAGTGATGTACACTGCGGAACAGCAATGATTACTATAATTATTTTAGGTAGAGATTGTTTACGTTACCATTAAGACAAGCTTATGCTTAAACATAAAGATGGGGGGATTAAAACCCAAAAAATCTCTTAAAGCTGCTCAAAACAAATGAAGTTACTTTAGTGAAGGTTTACATATTTTGTGATAATTTTATCACTTTTTCTTAATAGGGACAGCTTTGAGAAAATCCCATAACTAAGGAAGCAATTACTGGTCTAAGCGTTTTTAGCCATGTGGTCAACATCTCCTAAAAAGCTTCTATTAAAAAAGTCTCCCGTGGTGAATTATTCTTTACAGCCTCACAGGTGTGCTACACAAAGGCTACAAAACCGTCACTGGCAATATATTAAAAAATATTCTCTGACATGGTTGCTAAGAAGAAATGTGTTTATTTTGCAAAAGCTAGGATAGTATATTGCAAAAGTTACAAAAATGACATCTGTCAAAAATCAACTTTTCTTATAACTAGCTTAAGTTTAAAAAGTACATGAAAAGAGAGGGA
>VZTI01001185.1:419701-431791 GCA_013397865.1 Struthidea cinerea | reverse complement strand
GAGGAGAGGAGAGGAGAGGAGAGGAGAGGAGAGAATTTGAATTGGAAGGGACCTACAACGATCATCTCATCCAACTGCTCAACCACCAAAATTTAAAGCATGTTATTAAGGACATTGTCCAAATGACTCTGGCAGGCTGACAGCCACTGCGAAGCCTGGGGGCATTAACTCCACCCTAGGAAGCCTGTTCAAGAGTTCGACCACCCTCTTGGTAAAGAAATGCTTCCTAATGTCCAGTCTAAGCCTCCCTTGATGGATGCAGCTTTGAACCATTCCCAGAGTTTCTTCACGGGCTCCTCCAGCATGCCCGATACACAGTATTCCTTGCTAACAGGCCATCACAGAGAGCACACTGGACTGACTACACACAGCAACGCTGGAACAAAAGTCAACACTGGAATAAAATCCAAGAAGCTAAACTGGTTTAAAACTAGGTTTAAATTCTTTCTATTTCACTATTTAATATGGACTAAAAGATTTCAGTTGACACAGTGTTGGTGGAAAAAATCTAACTTCAGTTTTCTTCATATCTTTTTAAACAATGTTTTTTTTTCTTTGCAAATATAATCCAATTTTTATTTTGGCTTTCTCTGTAACTCAGACTTTTATTTCAAAATCTTGCTTTTTTTCAGTGCAGTGAAGAAAACTCAATTTAAGATAGAACCTCAGGCATGCAGAATATATCAAATAAAACTGAAAACACATTTCTTCCCCATTTCCTACACTATAAACAAGACAAATACTTCAGCACACACATGCACAAATTCCACAGTCCTGGCCACCACGAAGTAACAAAGAAAGAGAAGCTCTGAAAATTAAATTAAAGCAACCTCAGTCCCCCGTCTTCCCAAGACTCAGCACCCTGTGCTGCCCTTTGCCTGGAGACAAGTGCATCCGGGTGAGAAGCCCTATTCTCTGCCGTTCATCGCACCAGGAGAGAAGAAGTGCACTGCTACAGCTAGAAGGACATGAATAAGCCTTTCTGATGTAGTCCTCTGCCTCCATATCCCTACCTATCACTTAGGTTTGGCAGCTTGGGGCTGAGGCTGAGGTAGCCAGAACCATGTTCGGCCCAGATGAGAAAGGTGTGGAGGGCTCAGAGTTGGTGCAGTGCTGTGCTCCTCTTGTCTTGCCTTCAGCATCACCACTGTTCCTTCAGAGAACACTGAATCAGGGCTCTCTAACCCTAACTCTAACCCTAAAAGCAGTTTGGGGCTGAGGATGAGGCCCTCAGTGACACGTCTGGCCAGGCACAGAAATGATTAAATAGAGATACCACCCAGAAGACATCACTTCTGTTACAAGCAATAAACTGCTCTTTTATTCACAGCCTCCCAAGGGAAGGTGTGGAACTGGTTCTGTCTCTCGGCTCCTTATGTTACATTTATCTGCCATATTATTCAAAGAGCACATTTAACTGTAAATTCACAAAGAGCACATTCTACAGTAAATTCACTGTAGAATATGCAAAACTGCAGAATAAATTCACATTCATTAATTCCTACAAAAGTGTGATGGGCATCATATATTAAGAATAGAAAGTATAAACAAACCATCGATTAATCTAATTTCTCTGATTTGAAGTAATTCAAGGACGGTATGATGTGGAAGAGAACCCTGCCAAAGTAAGAGGGCATACCCAGGAACTGAAAAACTAAGCACTTGCTTAAGTGCTTTGTGGCACAGGAGACCAAAACAACTATACACACTAATATACCTATTTTTTTCCAAAATTTCTTTCAAAATGGTGAAAGATGTGCCTGGCAGGGCTTTCCCACATCCCTTTGATTGCACCACTGCACCCATTTTTCCTTGTCTTCTCAAATTATTCAGTATTTGTGAAATACATTGAAACTGCACTGTTTCCTTTAAAATAACCTCTCAAGGATCAGACCGTGCCGCCTCATGCAGCCCCTGGCTGAGGCAATGCTCCCGAAATTATGTCAATGGGAGCCTTGCCCAAGGAAGGACTATAGGATTGAGCTGTTTGTGAGGAAAGGGCTTGAAATTATGGAGCATGGTATCAGGATAAGACTTTATATTTCAAGCATATGTTTATTCTTTTTACTAAATCACCGAAGAGCGCGGGGAGAAGAGGGGGATGTCACCTTGGAAAACCATACGGTACTTTGATTTCCAAGCCAGAACTGTGCATACTAAATATTTATAGAATCTAGTGATATTCTCTTCTTTCTGTTTATTCCTGTCACCCAGAGAAACTCTGGCCAACTACCAATCAAATATACAAGCAAGCCTGGGGAAAGAGAGAAAACAGCTCGCCAGTAGGCTCGTAATTAGCAACCTGAAACTGGAAGGAGGTGCTTGGGAAGATGCATCTGGATTCCAGTGCTCACCGCATGTCACGAGTGGTTTCGGAAATTGAGTTCTCAGTCTCTGCAAGGGGTAGGGAAGATATACACAGTATTTTTGGCTAGACTGAGCAGGGGCATATGTGGAGCAGCTGCAAAAGCAGACATCCGTCTGCTCCCAGAGACCAGTGTAGCAACACAAATGCAACCCTCAGCGATGACAGCTAACTGGCTCCTGGCATCTCCTGGGTAAGCGGTGTCTCCCTACTTGTGGCGAGCAGGGCTGTTGCATTTACTTTGCTTTAAATAAAAACAATGCAGAGTGTCCTCCTTATCACCCTCTGCTTAGGAGAGTAGTTGACGGAGCTACTGAGGGACACAGAAGATCTGAAATCTATCTTAATAGGAGACAATCTTCATATCCAAGGTCTAGCCTTGATATAGAAATCTTCAGGTCCTTTTCCTTGGGAGTCTTATTCCCTTCTCTGCTTGTACCTATTTTCCCTTTCCTTTTGGTGTGAGAGCTAGTAATCTCCAACTACCCTTCCATTCTTAAATAGCAAAAGGATTAAAAGAGGCATAGCAAGGCCACAACTCAATACACAGTGTTCTACTAACAGGAGCAGCTTTCACTGCCAATCACCCTCAACATTACTTTAGACAGAATCTGGGATGCTGCTGGTGCACTTTCTGCATAGATGTTGTTGCTGTACTAAGAGTGGTGCAGAGAGGTCTCATTAGCATTATGCAGGGTGGAAGTCACCTACTTTTGCATATATATATATATGTAACTTCTAATTAATAATAAATTTTTGCATACCATGAAAATAACAGCAATATTAGAATCAGGTTGAAGCTATCAACCAAAGAAAAGCTGTATCTTCGATATGGAAAACTTGCATTTTTATAAAGATAATTACATTTTACTATGAAGTTGGTGCTCAAAAGTTCCTTTCTCTATCACTGAAACAACTATTTACTATGAAAAACATACTTATAGAAGGTTGCCAAAAGTGTAATAACCACACATCTGTTACTCTTCAAATGTATATTTTCTAAAACATTTGATATTTACTTCACATATAATAACGGTTATTAAATCTTTCTTAAGTCTGTTTTGTGGAACCATAACGTAAAGCATTACACGCAAAAGAGAAGCGCCACAGGAACAAATGCAAAAAGGCTGTAGAAGTGTTGTTAGCAGCTGAGTAACTTACTAGTCACATCACAAACTACAACAGAGAAGTATAGTAAGAGGAGTACTGGAAGTCTGAAAACCCTGCAGGACTATGAATTTTAAGAGGTCCAATGTCAATCATTTCAAGTTTTAAAATTATTAGATCATTTATAGGTCAACAAATATGTAAAAACAGAAGACATTCCTGTAATCACTACTGAATCTACTAGACAAGGACATAAACTTCATTATCTGGTAGCTCAAATTAGAGACATTTACGTTTAAAAAAGGCCTTCTTTTGGTTTCAATTTTCTGCAGTGTGGCAGCATTTCCCCAGCAACATTTTCCCAGTGTTGGTGGTGGCTCTTTGCAGGCTCTGCACTGCAAGCTTCACCCCAGCCACGAGCTGGAAAGACACTACTGACTGCATTACAGGAGAAGACCAGCTCTCTGACTGAACTGATGCTCTTTCCTTTTGAATTTTAACAGGCTTTGTGCATTAAGCTCTTTTTAATAGCCAGGAGACACGCACAGTCACTGTTAATTGCTCCTAACTACACCATTTGAGATTTCGAGGGAGCCTTCCAGCAACAGGACACAAGGAAATGGCCTTAAGCTGTGCCAGGGGAGGTTCAAGCTGGACATCAGGAAGAATTTCTTCACTGAAAGGGTGGTTAAGCATTGGAACTGCTGCCCAGGGAAGCGGTGGAGTCACCATCCCTGGAAGTGTTCAAGAAACGACTGGATGTGGCACACGCAGCACTTAACGCTATGACTTAGTTGACACGGTGGTGCTTGCTTAAAGGATGGACTCTATGACCTTGTAGGTCTTTTCCAACCTTACTGATTACATGATCCTATGATTTCCACTGGGTCCTGAATGTGACTGAAAAAATCTTAAGCCAGGGATGAACAATGCCTTATAAAACACATTTTAGTCATGTTTGGAACAAAGTACAAGAGAGCTGACTGTTTTCCAGGCATTTTTATGCATATGTGGGTGCCATCGTAACATGCACCAATAATGAACAATAATCCCCACGTTAACAGTTGCAAAAAAGTCACCCTATTTATCCATAAATCTACTTGCTTTTGTTTACTTAAGATTTTTTAAAAATCCATAAATTGACAGCTTGCTTGACATGAAAGTATCACACAGGCTCAGCATTTGAAATCAGGTTTCTTATAGGACAGCTCAGTACAATATGTGTCTTTGTCTGGCTGCTGTCGCTGGCTAGCTCAGGGGTGAGATTCCGAGCTAGCACAGCAAAATAGCAGATCTTAGACCACACTTTAAAAGCCGGCCGAGCTGCCTGTGATTCTTCCCTTATCTGGCTGCGGAGCCCTCTAGATGAAGCAGCTACATCCACGGAAGATCCGGGTTGGACCCCCCTGGACCCCGGGAACAAAGGAAGGCGAGAACGGAGACGCTGGAGGAAGCCAGAGGTGTTTATTCGCTCGTCCCCGGCAGCAGTCTGGCCAGGGAGATCTTGGCTTTCCCCAGGGTCCCGGGGACGGGGGCGGGGCTTACAGCAACAGCCAATGGGGAGGGAAGGAACCCGGGGTCAAACCAAAACCCTTGGCACCGCGGGGGAGAAGGGAAAAACCGGGGTGAACCAATACACATTTGTATAGAGACATCATAAACCGAGGGGGTTTTCCCAGGCGCAGGTCTGTCCCCCCAAGCCCTAGCCTGGCAGGTTTGCCAGGACACCCCAACAACAATACAGTATTTTTTCTAAATCTCAAAATTGCTCCTCAATGTTCTTCAGAAAATACAGTCAGGAACTGCAGTGTAGATCATGCTGGACACAAAGGTGGTGACTACCACAGTATGTTACAGTCAGCTTATTTGTAATGTCTCAAAAGATAATCAATAACATAAAGACCTTCATTTGTATCTATCAAACCCACATATACTCCTTTTAATTGAAAAGCTCTTAACTCCAGTAATTTCCTGGAGATAAAGCTACTTTACTCGAGCTGCAGCATTTTTAATTTCCCTTGCACTGAAAAGCAGCATCCTCAGCTTACAAGTAATGCTTACGTAAAAGCCTCACAGTCAGATCTCTTGGTACCACAATGTTTTTCAGGATATGAAGACAACAGTAATGTAAACACTCCACTATTGCAGAATAAACACCATGTAGCCACAAAGCAGTGATGACATCACCTGTAAATTATATGGGATTAATTTTCTGCAATGTAAACTGACTGACTGTATCTCCTGTTCCTTAACCAACTCTAAAACAGTTTGTTGAGAACAATTTATATGGATCTTCCACTTTTAAAGCAAAGATAATTCTTCCTTAGGGCATTACCTCGTGTCTCTCCTTTTGTGTATTTAAAAATCTTGCTTCCTCCCTCCTGAATGAGAATGTCCTTGCTCAAACAACGCATTTAAATGCTACTGATATTTCACAGCTGACTCAGGTGTGCCTAAGTCAAAAGCTTGCAGAGAACAGAATTTTAAATAGCCAGACATGCTGCTGCTGCTTCTTTCCCTAGAGTTTATATAAATAACACAAGAACAGCTGTATTGGATCAGAGCTAACATAGATGTAGCCCACTAACCTGTCTCTATTGGTGGCCAAAAAGGGATTCCTACTGAAGAGAATAAGATTAGGGAAAGGATGTAGTGATACATCCCCAGAATAATCTCTCAGTTTTGAGAGATCTGCAGACCTGGGATTTTTACTTCTGTAACTGCAAGTTAAGTGGGATTCCAGCATCCAGATATTACATCTAGCAATGTATTTGCTTTGGAAACTATTCTTTAAGATAAAAAAATACTGATCTTAAGCAGTAAAGGACAATATGATATTAAGCAAATATAGCTATAAAGAAGTTAACACTGAACTTTACATATATGTTACTCATTAATCTTTTAGTCAACAAACTTCAGAAGTTGTGGATGCCCCAGGATGTGGATGTTCAGGCTGGGTGGGGCTCTGAACAACCCATGGCAGGGGGGTAGGAACGAGATGATCTTTAAGGTACCTTCCAACCCAAGCCATTCTATGATTCTGTGATACATTCCTGTCATAAAAAATCTTGTGTTAAAAATACAGTTAAGATAATGAATATCACTATTTTTAAAACCCCAAATCTTAATTGTTCTATCTGTGTGAAAGACTTCATCTTCCTTTTTTTCATTCCTTGCTAGTTCTCTGAAAAAGCTGGTGAGAATGTACTTGATTCTATGACTATGGCAAGCAAAGTACATTCAGGTCTTCACCTCACCTGTGCTAACTAATGTGCTGCTTCACATAAAGTTACCCCAGGGTGACGATCAATCTCTCAAGGTGCAGAAGTACTGTTTGAAAGCCTTTCTGCTTTTCAGCCTAGAGTGGCAATAATGGGACCTGCACAGAAATCCCTTCTACATATTTTCCTTCTCTCAGGAAGGCTTCTCAGCTGTAATTCAGTCTATCAAGAATTCTCCATCTTTCATGTGGTACATACATTGCATACACACAGCTAGCATGGATGCTCCTTGTTTTGAAACATCCCACAAGTTGGAAATTGCCACCACAGAACTCCTAATGAACTTAGCTAAAAAGACATTGATCCTTTTCCATTCTCACTTTAAAAACACAGACACTGAGTATCAATTCATTCTAGAACTCCTCAAAACTTATTTATTCTTTTCATTCTGATGGAGACAAACAGCACCAACAGGTGCTAATTCATAATTTGGGTGATGAAAGAATCAACAGTTTATTGTAGTGCCCTGCAAACACCTGTGGTATCACACTGAATGACACACTCATCAGGAACCAAACTGGATGTAACTTGGGAAAAAAACCCCAACCTCTTAAAAAAAAAACCTTTGAGGACATCAAACTTAGCAACTGAGAGTGTGTAATTTTCAATAGTATCAAAAACTCCAAGCAGAGAGCAGATTCTTCTGCTTACCATTTGTAGAAGAATAAAGACGACATTGAGCATCTGAATCCTTCTTTACTTTACATCATTCTTTACTGGACTTGGCCTAGTTTAATTTACAAGACAGACATGTGTTTCTGGTATGATGACCTTGTGGCTAAGTTTGTCTGCAAGAAGTTCTTTCACTTGAGGAATGCTGCATATTGAATTTTCCTCTGATGCTGAATAGCTCTCTGCCAGCTTTGCTCCTCTTTCAACTTCATTTACTTTTGTCAACTCATATGTCAGAGATTAGAAGTTTCATGGAAAAAATAACATGAGTGAGAGCAATATTTTCATTCATAAGTAAGACTTGTGGCCAAAAGGCGTGTCCCTTTTTTTAATACTAGCATGCTGTATAGTCACAAGCAAACAACATTATGAGCCAAGTTCATATGATGAATAAATTGCTTTAGATCGACTGGGGAAAGAGAAGAGGACACAAACAGAAAAGCTGAACACATCTGTGCATGACACTGCATGACTCCAACTCTAAATTTGAGGTCATTGATACATTCAATCAACTAAAATAAAAAACTGGGCAAGTTTGCCTGTGCAGTTTTTCTTCCTTACCTTTTTGCACTGGTAAAGAAATAAATTTGTGGCTTACCTTTCAAAACCAATCTGCCGTAATGTTTTCTCCCACGTCGAACCTGTACAAAGAGGAGAAAAAACAAACACCCTCAGTAAAGAACCTTTTTTGTACGAACACTCTTTTCCTTTCCTTGTGCAGCTGGGATCTGTATATTAAGGAGATTTTTCCACCCCTACAGAAGTACTTGTAAATAACATGTGTTTTCCCCAGAGTGGAGAACTGTTGAGAGAGGCTACCACCAAGTGACATAACAGTGAGAGGCGTATCAGCCTATACAGCTCCTTTACATTGCAGAGCAGCTACAGTTCACTGCAATTCCAAGGGTGGTCTCCTCTGCTAGAGCAATGTGATCTGGAAGCGCTGAGCTGGCATCTCACATCACACACTCTTCACATTTCAGCTTTTCACTTTACTATAGTGTTCGCCTGATTCCTGCTGAAAGCTTTACAGCTCCTTCTGAAATCCAGCCCTTTTATTTTTGAGCAAAAGCATGAACATGTATTCCTTCTTTATTGTTTAACCCCTCATGTACATACAAACAGCTGCAAAGGACTCTCTCAAAATCATCAAGGACTCAGCCCCACGAACCACTCAAATGCACAGACTCATCCAAAGAATTGTCCTTGGTATTTCTGATGTGCTTAATACAAATTTTACCTAGATTTTCTCCAAAATAACCCCCACACACAGACTGCAAGCTTTAGGCGATCAATTTTCAGCTCTTGGTAGATTTTTTGCTTTTTGCCAGTCTCCTTTTTTTTTCTACTATTATGAGGTCATTACATACAGGCTCCTAAGAGCACAAATATCTCAAGTCATGTAGGTCTGCCAGGCAAATATGCAGGAGGACATGAAGCTGAGTCATAGTTTGCTCTCTGTCTTTTTACACTCCTGTGGGAAATGCAACAGGACTGCATGCCATGTAAGCAACTAGAATTCTTTTTGAATGATTCATCTGAATCACTCATTGAATTCTCAAAATCAGAGAAGTGACAATAATTCCAGTTGCTGATGCATTCTATCACCTAAAGGGAAAGACAAATTAGGCACAAAAAGTTTCTCTGTAAGTGACATTAAGGAGCACTCTTAATTGCCCCCATTCAATGCAAAGCAGGCAGGAATTTCAGGCCCATATCCAGCAAAACACACAGCAGTAAGAGACTTCAAAAGTGAGGTGGAGAAAGCTCTACCTTCACTAAATGGGAAAAAAAAGAAGTAAAATTTTGTTCTGGAATAACTGAGAAGTGTTGATTGTTTGATCAGTACCAAGAGCTTCTACTGTGGCACCTGTAATTGCCTGAGAGGGGGCAAGACCTCTGCCTGCACAACTACATAAGACAATGCCTCTCATTGCACTGAGTTAATATTTTTTGAAAAGGAGCCCTCTAAAGACATCTCTAAAGCAGGAGAACAAATACTCTCACATTTATTTCAAATAAACGTAAAAACAGAAATAATGTCTTGCACAATGAAGCATGAATGAGTGAGATAAATAAAGACCTGCTCCATTAAGGTATTCTATTCTAAGTTATTCTCCAAAACCATCACCTTCTGCCCATCTCTGGACTATAACTGGTTTCACACAGCATCTGTGAATCAAGTAATTGTTGAAAAGATGACTGTGCCACTCCACAGGTAAGTGCAGGGCAGACACAAGCAATTATCCATATATTTTATGCAATCCTGCTGGCTCTGGAAGAGTAGCCAACGGTTTTTGAACTCTGAAGATTTGAAGAGTGTTGAAGAAAAGAAATCTCAACAGCCCTTCCTAAAGCAAAGACCAGTACTGGCATCTTTAGTCAGAGTTTCTATGCCTTCCACTGTTCTGTATAATTGTGTATGAATTTTTCACCCCATGACTGGCTACACTTCATTTATATTATATAGAGAGAGTCCTACTGAAGAGAGGGGCAGGGAGAGAAAGAGAGAGAAAGGAAAAAAGCTATAGAGAAAAGGGAATTGGGTCTCCATTGGTTTGAAATAATCTTTTGGCTGCAGCTGGCCACCAGAATACTCTTTGAAATGTGTCTGACTTCTCTGAAGCAAAGCCTGCCAAGAACACAACTAACAATTCATATTAAAAAAATATATCTTTTTATATGAAGTCTTATTTTAAAATGTTTATGATCTAAACATTCTGTTTTAAGACTTGCCAATTCCATTCACAATAGTATCAACTTCTACACCACACTAAGAGCCAAAAGTAAATACCCTGAGGTAACAGCAGCACTAAAAAGAATAGCGCTATTAAAGTCTAGAAAAACTATTATTTGATTTAAACCTTACACATTGCTTCCAAAACATAAAACAGGATTTAAGTCACGTAATTCTCATTAAAATCAAAAAAGGAGTTAGTCAAGAATTACAGACTTGATCCTGCTCCCAAGGAAATCAATAGGAATCTGGCTACTCAATTCAGTCTTTCTCTCTGCTGCGGCGGTGGAAAATATTCACCTGTTGACTTTCAGAATCAATCAACTACTGCACTGGAGTCACTAAGTTAAGGTGGCTTCCCTTTGCTTTCTTCTTGTTTACCACTACAACAAAAACACCGGAACTGCTTATAAGAATGCCTTAATCTGGTACCCATGTAATTAAGCTTTTTTTCCCCAAATATTTGCTCCAGAGTGCCTACCCATTCTCATTTATTCCAAAGATTCTGTTTCACATTAACAGCTCTAGCTTTAAAATTCTTCAAAGAGATGAAGTATAATGTGCTTCCAGAATTTCTGCTCACTTTTAATAGGAACAATGGTAACATGCATACCATGCTCACATATGCACTCAATGAAATCCTAGCATAAGAATGAGAGTATGAGATTTAGTATATGAGATTTAATAAGATAAAATCAAAAACATCTTCATTAAGTGAAATGTTGCCTTCTTTGACAGGCAGGCTTTCATTCACATGGCAGTTGCCGTATTTAGTTTGGTTTGGTTACAACTCTCTGCTTACTGCAGATGAGAGGACTCACAGATCACTGCCAGGTTGTTCACCTTTACGGAACATGAAGTTGCCTTGCTGCCGAAGTGCACTGGTGGGCATAGGGAAAACACAGAATAATATATTAATAGGATCACAGAATCATGGAATACCAGGTCAGAAAGGACCTCAAGGATCATCTGGTCTAACCTTTTTTTGGACAAAAGCACTGGCTAGACAAGATGCCCCAGCACCCTGTCTAGCTGGATGTTAAAACCAGTTTTGGGGAAGAATACTGGGTAAGTGATTTTCATGCTTTCATGGAGGTTGCACAACTATTCGCCTTGAGCCACTTCATGCCCTACCTGCCACTACTGCAGAGATCTGTAGCTGTTGAGGGAGAAGTCTGGCATCATTGTAAATGGAACTCATGCCTCCGATGCCATTCCCATGCACATATGCATGAAGGTCCCTGCGGATCCTGGGGTCCCAATGACTGTGTGCAGTGATTACCCACAGCCTGCTGCCTTCTCATTTCTCCAGAGTTAGTGGCTACTTTAAGAACTACATGCCTGTGTCTGACTCTGCTCTTGAGGCTTTCTCCCAGTAAGAATAATAATCCTTGCATTCTTTTCTCACTGTGGTCTGACATAAGGACCAGAGGGGAAAAATATGGCTTAACTAAACCAAAAGACATTGTTTGACATTTTTCAGTAAGCATTAAGTGAGCCTGTCAGAATTCAAGTATACAGTTGGAATTATATGAAGATCTCCAAAGATCGGAATAGGAAAAAAAATATATCTGTTAATTCCATCAAACCAAATTTAAAAAGGTTTTTTTGGAGCTTGTCAATGGGGTATCACAGAGAGTCACCCAGACTCTCTGAAGGAACGAGCAAGGTACCAGACATACCCCAGTCACACTTAGTTCATGAGTAACATGCAGGTGTGACATATGTAAGCTTGTTATGATACTTCAGAAACAGGCAGATATTCTTGGAACAGTAACTTCAGTGATCTTTATCCTAACATTTTGAAGGAAAAGAACTTCTGAAGAATAGCTGAATTTGTAATGATCGGAATATTCCTATGAATTTCGAAACTTTAATCTTAAGCTTGTGACACTTACTAGTATTCTCCAAACCACACAAAAAAAAAA
>VZTI01001185.1:404426-419631 GCA_013397865.1 Struthidea cinerea | reverse complement strand
AAAAAAAAAAAAAAAACAAAACCAAAAACGGGGGGGAAAAGCCCTTTCACATACTCAAGAGATACAAAACAGAGATGCAGAGCACTCCAGAAATGGAAAGAAATGCTTTGCTAAACCTTCCCATTGCAGGTGCCACTTTTCTCAACTCTGCTTCTCAAACAACAGAGAACAGGGCAGAAGTTTGCAGAGTCCAGCCCAGGCAGACTAGTTGGGGACCTGAGTTTCTTGAATGCACACCTGAAAGCTCTCAACAAACTGGATGAACATACTGGCTTGTCCTGCTACAGTTTGGTTCTTTCAGTAGAGACACACATACTCTATAAACCATTCGAGGGTTTGCAGTCTATTTTCAATGGAGTAGGAAACACAGCTCTGCGGCATATTCTCTTTCATCACCTTACTGACAAGTAACTAACAAGTATTTACTAACAAGATGAAATGTACGCAACTGATAAAAACTGCCAAATTTGGAATATATTTGTTTCAGCAGCTTCCTGTATTATTAACAGTCTTTGCAGTTGCTTGTTCCTAGTAGCAAGCTTCTATCTTCTTCCAAACAAAAACCAAAAAAAACCTATGGGTTTTTTCAGAAATCCTGCTTTTTTTGTTGTTTAATAAATATAAAATCACAGGTTTTATGAAACCAAACAGTAGTTTTGACTAGAGAAATGTAGGTGGCATAGGAAAGAACTTTTTCTTACTTGCTGCACAGTACCATAGAGGTACTGTTAACATTTACTTACCTGTACATTGGCTATCCAATAGATAGTTACATGCAACGTGACTCTTACAGAAATAATCATTTCTCTCATGTGAAGGGCATCAGACAATGCTACCTTGGCATTTAGCATGCATCTGTCTATTTTGAGAAATAAATCTCTCTCACACTTCCCTTGATTCAAATTACTTAGCCTGCATCCTGCACTCATCACTTTGTAATTTTATCATCAGTCTATCATCTGAGATAATGACAACACTTTCTTTTAGCATGAGGTCTCCTAGTATGGCATATTACGAATGTGCTGTGTTCATGCTGATGTTTTAATTCAAAACTGGAGAGTATTTCTTGGGCAAATCTCTTACTGTGCTTTGGTTTGCACAACAGAGTGATCTTGGAGTGCACAAACTGGATTCCTTTCACATGAAACTAAAGCGCAGCCCAGGGACACTGCTGTGTTTCAGCCACCAGTGGTTATTCGGTCTGCGTGACCAGAGCAGAGCTAATCCACACTCAAAACATATCAAAACATGGCAATCAAAGACACTGCACCAAATGCTTCACCCCTACCTCACCATGCTGCTTGCTGAGACAGATGCAGATCACTCCACCACTCCCTGTGCCCATCCTGGAGTGTTCCCAGAAAAGCTTCCCAGTTACAGTCACCCTGAGGGATGAAGGGGCAGGTCAGGGTGCTCACCCTTAAGACTGTTTTCTGGGCTGTATCCCATCCACTGCAGTGAGCAGGGGCCTTTCTACTGCTCTGATATACAAACAGAGTAGCACTGGATGCTCAGCACTGTCACACTCCCTATAAAACCCCAGGGAGCCAAATGTGTAAGGCACGACAGCAGATTACTTCATTTTTAAAGCAATGCCTTAAGGAGAAGGAATAAGGGAAAATCTGGGCTGTTATGGTTTGCTGTGCATGCTAAAGAGACCAAAACCACCAGTAAAATAGAAGCTTAGGCCCAGTGTTCCAGGATTCTGTCTAAATGAAGAAACTGATTGCTGACTACATACCAGGAAAGAGTCCTATCAAGAAGAAAGATCAGATGTTGCAAGTCTTTACTTGCCTTCCACTCATACCAGCTTTCAACAGATTTTTTTACTGAGTAAAGAGCACAAATTTGATCCCTCCACAATAATGTCATGGGAAAGATTTACTGTGTATTTTCTCCTCTGAGGAAAATAATAAATTACTATCGTGAGATACAAAAATTGCTTTCCAATAAAAAAGAAATCTTGACTCATTCCATGTTAACTGGAAAAATAATCATCATCAAAAATGCTAGTTCTTCTCTAAGGAGATGTTAATGAGTGGGAACTTTTACTAATAAAGTGAGCAGAGGAGGAATATAGAACAAAGTGCAACAGTACTGACACTAGGTTTGTGTGTGTGCATACATATGCATATTGCTTTAAGGTGAGCACTAAGAAGACAATGGCTGTGGTAAAGTGATTAGTAGCTGCATGTGAACAGTCACCTCTTCCAGCCTGTGGCTTCCCTGGGAATTCTGGGGGTCCAGACATGTGTCAGCAGAGCTCTCACAGAGAAGTGGGGACCCTAAAAGCAGCTGCTTCACAGGCCTAATGTGGTGTGGTTTTTTTTTTTTTTTTTTTTTTTTTTTTTTTTTTTTTTTTTTTGTATCCTGATTAGCACTTAGAATTGGGAGGCTGGGGGAGCCTTGTTTTTTTAAATTGACCATTTAACTTAAGATAGGCAACACCATGTGAAACACCCCTTAGTGCATCTGGGATATAACTGATCCAGCATCTAGCTGGAGGCAGGGGCAGACCCCAGCTCACTTTGCATGATGGTAAAACCGGTGTCTCTGAGCCTGATGGAAAGTATATAGAAAAAACTGGAAAGACTTGCATTGAGTTAATGGGCTTTGATAGTTTGCTGAAATGAATAGAAATGAGGAACAGTAAAAAAAAAAAAAAATCAGTTTTTATACGTGAAGATGACCTACTAATTAAACATCAAGTTAAAAGATGTGTGGAAAAAATAATGACTTGGAGAAAGAAAACGTGGGAAAGTACTTTCTGCATTTGTTCTTCCATGACAGATTTTTTTAAAATGATACACAGGTAATAAAACAAATTTAAATTGGCTGAATCACTTCACATATTTTTATAAATCAGCTTTTCCACAAGGATGACAGGTTCCATAATTTTTGTACGAATCATGACTTCTTTTATCTGCTAAGATATAGTATATCAGAAACACAGGCAATCTTCCCTGCAACACACAGAAGCTTAAAACCACTCTTATTTTAACCTCATTTAATTTCAAATTTATTTTCTCAATGAGGCAGCAAAGCAGCAAAACCCAAAGCACTAGAATATCCTTGGGGAATCTATTCCAGATGAAACTCGAGACAGCCAGCTAATGGAAAGGGCTTTTTTGTTTTTGTTTATTAATCTATTTGTTTGCTGTACTGGTTGGTTAGTGGGTTTTAACCCAAGTTTCCAAGGATACTTCAGATTTGAATTCATTTTGTCATCTTTTACTTCTCTTTTTGAAATAGAACTGACCCCCTTTCCCCATCACCGCAGACCACTTCAAAAATGGATGAGGGAAAGGAAACAATGTGCAGAGCAGAGCATTGCAGGTTACCAGCACAGAATCCCACTAAGGGAATAAAGGGTAACAAATCAGATGGTCCTTAGATATGGTCAATCTCTTTTCTACAGCAGAAAACAGTGTCAGGGCTCTGGGGAGGAGCCTTGAAGGAAGACTACTTTTCCTGCTGTTGCCATGGGGGATGTCAACCTTAAGTCAGATAGTCACAGAGTTTAAGAGGATCAAAGTTCACTCTAGACCTTCTGAAAAGGACAAATAATAATAATTTAATGAGTACTTTTTCAAATATGGAAGACCGGTTTTGCTTTCGTTTTCAAAGTAAAAGAAAACTTGTATTAAGTTTTACTTTTCATAAGCCTGAAGGAAATAAGATTTTTCTCCATTTTTATTGGCAGAAAAATTCTCTCGTCTCCTATCCCAAGCAACACTGCTCTGTCTGCTAAAGAGTATCTTGGAGGCAAGGTCTTAACTTCAGAGTGTAAGTGAAGGGCATCCTTCCAACTTCTAGAGCTACCCTCTGCTTACTTTAATTGTAACATAATATACTGTTATGAATAATAATGCCGACCTAGTTTCCTGCAGCGTTGAACGTGCACAGCGTACCAGCACCAATGAATTTGCTTTTCATTGTCTCATTTTCTCTTTTTGTCTCATCTGAAGGAGGGGAGGTGGGCAAACGATTCTGCACAGATTTTTCAGCATAGACACATGGGATAATGGAAATAAACAACAAGTGTGTCTGCAGTAGCACATCCATATACCAGAAATTATGGATAAATAAGAACAGGAAACTAGGAAATCTTGCACAGAAACAGGAGGGATATTATGACAACAAACCCCAGCATTCCAGTGGTGGCATCCTTGACTCCACTAACATACTCCAAACCATGTAAACCATGCTTTTTCTCTGAAATTGCTTTCTATTTTTTTTAACTTTTTTTTTCTAAACTTACTAAAGAACCATTTCATTCACATTATTACCCTCAGAGATTAAGGAAATTTTTGCATAGTATGATGAAGACAGCAATTTGTTGTTGTTAGGCATAAGGTCCTGCCCACATTCACAGCTTTCAGAAATAAAACTAAACTAAACAAAACTCACCCAAAAATTTGTTTCAGTGACTTAAATGATGCAAAGATCTGAAGTGGTGTGTGAAGGATGACACCCAGAATAAACTTCAGAAAAGAAGCTTGAGATGCGTACAAACGTAGCGCACCGTCTTCCACAGAAGCGGAAAGCAGCACGTTCAAACCCTCCTTCTGCTGCATGCCATTAAGAGAAGGCAGCAGTGACTGCATCAGGCAGCAAGACATTCAGGGCATAAAAGCTGGCTCACTCCCAGAGATTCCTTCAGAGAATAAATGTGGATGCAGAAGGATGTGCTCCTCTGGGCTGTAGTGTGAAGCAGGCACACAGACTCAAAACAACCAGGATAGGGCAATGATAGCAACAGATGTTATTTTTCCTCCCTAGAAAATACAAAGACGACTTATCTAGTTCAGCTGACAAGAACAAAGGGTTTCTTTTGGTTTAATTTTCTTTTTCTTTGCTTACAATTCTGCGATTTCACTCAAATTTTCACAATGATCTTCTGCTTTCCAGCTCCCATTCCTCTCATTCAAGAGACAGATGACTGTGTAGCTATAAGGCTGCTCAGGGAAAGCAAAACTGGCAAAGGAACTGGGGAAAACAGAAGGCAATGAGGTGCCAGTCACAGACTCAGCCCAATCCTTTGCTTCTAGACATGGGCATTTATAAAATACTGCTGCCACTCACTGGGAGAGGAGCCCCTACAGACAAGGGGGTGGTGAGGAGGAGTTTGGGCAACTCAAACTGGCGAGACACATCAACAGTACAGAGACCTCCCAACTACCCACACCTCTCCCTTCCAGCTCACAAGCACACAACTTTCGGCACGCCCTGCCAAGCCAGGACAGACGAGAATAATGCACTTTGCCACTTGCAATCTGCTCCCCTGCACACCTGGAACATCTGCTGGATTTCACTACCGCTGGCTGGGAACAAGAGCCACAGGTAAGTATTACGGATCTGTGCTTTGCTCACGACCTGCGGAACAGCAACAGTGAAGCCACTAGAAGTACCCAGACAGGTTTCATAGGGATCCAGAGCTATGTAATTGTTTTTAGTGTCATCTATAACAGACTGCAGGATTACATTCAGTGTACGAGGAGATCATTTCCCAACACTTAATTAGTATGCCACAAATAGCATGAGCACTATCAACAAATTAAAGAAATCACTGGGTTGCCTAATAATTTCCATTTTTAAAAGCACTCCATGCTTTTTATCTGTGTGCTTTAAACAGTTTACAAATAGCTTGCTCTTTCTACAGTTACAGGCTTAATTAGGAGTATTAGGAGTAATTTCTCCTCATTTAGTTTGCTTGGCTAAGTCTAAGCCAAAAAAAATCAATAAAAGCACTCAAACTTTTGCCATTCTCACATGCTGTTAGATGATAAGAGTATTCTCACACTTACTTCAAGTGTGGTTATTTTGTCCTGCCTGGAATGTGTTTTATTTGAGTGCTTCATTAGGGTATTAAGAGAGTCATACCTTCGGAGTTAAATACTGAAGAGGATGATGAGCAGTAATAATTTTCTACTCAGCAGGGACTTTCATTTTACAGAAATCATGGGCTGTTTAGACGTGTGACTCTCAAATGCATTCTTAAATCCTATGTTTTATTTATTCACGTGCTGCTTCGTTAGACGTGATATTACATCAGGCCTAATAGAAAAAGGACAAGCACTTTATTGTTTGCTTCTTTTCAAAGATACGCGGCCAACAACAGCAGCACTTCAAAGCTACCGCCAGTTGGCAAGTTTTTCCAATCCAAGCAGGTCTGAAGAACTGGAAAGTCCCACAGTGGGATTAGTGTATCAAGTGATGGAACACAGGTGCAGTATTAGAGAATAAGCAGTTTATAAAGCATCTCCAAGGGTGTATTAAAAAACTTACTGGAAACATTCTTGTTCTGCTCAAAATAATACACAACACACTACAGTTCAAGAGAATTTGTCTAAAGGATATTGGCCCACTTCCTAAAACTGTCTCACCCCAAACTTTTCTCTGCATCAATTTTAGAAAACTAATACCCTGAATATACAAATCTGGGCATCTTGGCAACATTTTCCACAAAGCATAAAGGCTATTAAAATTTCTTGTCTTTCCCAGATAAAATGCATTGAGTATTTTTTATGCAGAGCTATTCACAGCAGTGGGGGACACTGAACCTGTTACATCCTGAAATAAAAGCAAAGACACAAAGGAGAGAAAAAAATATATTTGATAGGAAAATGGGCTGGAAAGTATAAAAGAGATTTCTAAAAAAGAACAGTCATACATAAAAACATTGACTTCTATTGGAAAGAGATGTGAATGTAAACATTTGCATTAAATCTAAACTTAATTTAGATCTAAATTGATCTAAACTTCAGTCATTCACCTTTTATCTGGAGTGATTTCTTTGAAGATACTTTGCATGAGAAAAAAAAGTCACAGTCTCAAACCTGCACACCACCCTTTCTAACTACCAGTCTGGAAGTGAAATTCAGTGGTGGAAATAATAATAATAATTGTAATAATAATAATAAAATTCTATATCAACACTTTGGTAGATTGGTTTTGTACAACCAGTGAATGTAAAGTAGTAAGATTTCAACAGGAGTCTCAGTAATATTTCATCCAGCTTTAAAACTATATTTTCAGGGTGGATTTCCTTGAGTTTTTACACTTTTGACATCATCACCATATCTGCATAGGACAGAAGGACAAAATGATGCCTTACTGGTTCTGCTTATGAGGGAAGAGAGCTCCAGAGAAAAGGGCAGAGGGCTCCATGTACTTTTAACAAAGAACATGGAGGTGCAAGAGGGACTCACTTCAAAAGGATGCCACAATTGTTGGTGCTCACAGATGTTTGCCTTATAACATCTGGCCTCCAAAATCAGGCTGCAAAGCAGATGATAGCAAAATACAGTCATGATCTCACACCTCACTCCATCTCAGAGAAAACCTAAAAAGCTCTAACTTTAGGCACATCTATCCATAGCTAGATATGCACCCACTGGCACATCAGTGGAGGTTTGGTGATTAAAATTGTATCACCAGGGCAAACACTTCAAAAATTTAAAGTACAGGAACAAAGTAGTTCTGGGACATGCAATCCCTTCAGAGGATTTAGAAATCTGTAACCTCACAAGGACCAACCTTCCAAAATCTGCACAGGTTTTGGTTTCTTAAGTGTCAATTTTATAATAACGTCACTTGCTCTTAACAAAATAGCAACATACAATAAGGGGGTCAGTGGATGGCCTAGCAAATATTCAATACAGCAAAGCTTCCAAGCTACTGGTCAGACCAGAAAAGTTGTGAGCAAAAGCAAATTCTACTTAACAGATTTTGAAGGTCTCTGTGAAACATTCTCTGACTGCTGTCAAGTTTTGTTAAATGTTATTTTTACTATCAACTGTGTACACCAGAAAAGGCACCTCAAACAGGCAGCAAATATCACTGCCGAACCTAACACGACCGATTTTATGATCCAAACATTTGGAATTTTTACAAGGGAGAAACCTATTCAGTATTTAAAATTTACTCAAATTCACCTTATATCTTCTAGAATTTGAGTGAATCACATTTCTAGTGAGTCTTTACAGCTACTGTTACTTGCTCTTTATAGAAAAATATTTACGTGTTAGTGGCCACGTCTTCAATCCGCAGAAGAGTGAACTGCACCCCCTCTTTTTCCTCTTCCTGTGCTCCTCAGCCCACCTTCATATTCCACTTCTACAGTGGGAGGGAAAATTTGGGCTCTTCATGACCCTGACTTGAAGAACTAGTCATGTCAAGAACTCCAAGAAGCCAAAATTTCTGAGGAAAACAAGGCCAGCATTTCAGTGGAAAAACACACGGGAATCCCAAGAATAGTCCACAAATGTCAAAGGAAATGCCTCATGCCACTGAGGTTGGATGTGCAGATAGACAGAGAGGAGATATTTATTCTATACATCCCAGCTCTCCACCTCTTTCCATGGACAAAGATTACCAGGTCAAAGTCCCTTCACTAGGTCAGCCCCACCACCCAGTATTCATTGCAGTTGTGGAAGAGGAGCTGCATTCAAACTGCTCAGGAACTTTACTTCTCTCTCAAGTGGTAAAAACTGGACACACTCCAGTGTAAGGGGAAAAAACCCCTAACAAAAAAAACAAACAAACAAGCCCCTTAAAAACTACTTATATACGAAAAAGGAGAAGAAGCAACCTTACAGGTTATTAATCTGACTTATTTTCTCATTGGACATTAGTTTCACATTACTTGAGATTTTAAAGCAGTTTCTAGCTTTAAATAAATACTGTTTAAGTCAAAATTATGTATAGAATTAAGGATTAGTTCACAAGAGAGACTGTAGACCTTTAGTAGATTTTTTCCCATTAGTGCCTCATAACACAGCAATTGTTGAATTAGTAATACATTTGTCAAACCTAGTAAGCAATTACAGTTAATACATATAAAACAAATTACTGCTCCATTTCAGCATGTGAATAGCAAAAGTTTGGCACAAGGTTCTAATTATCTACTTAATGTGAGTCATGCCAAAACCGGTGGGACAAATCATATCTTAACCCCTAATGTGACCCTGCTGAATCCAGCTTCCCTGCATCACAGCACCCGTCCTAAAAGCAGAGTGTCCAGCAGAACTTGTCCGGCTGCAGCAGCCGGCCTGCAGGCACCAAAAGTCACAGGGCAAGGGTGGGAGCTGCCAGATGAGAGCAAATGCAACAAGCCAGCTCAAGCAATTCCTCTGAGGGGGTCAAACCTCGACCAGGAATAACTAATGGCTTCTTTTCTACACCACAGTGAAGAAATAAATTCGTACACTATGTCAAAAATAATAGCCCCTACTCTGTACAGAAAAACCTGGCAGAAACAAGCAACTTGGGGTTGATAGGTTTTTGCACATGAACTATGGACCCTGAAAGACACTAGACAGCCCGACCTCCTACTGGCTCTCTTTTGGCAGTGAAACAGAGACAGGCTGACACTGGAGATTAGGTTTTTTTAAAAATCCTGTTAAATAATTCAGGGCTTTATCTCTTGCACAGCTGCTCTTAGCAGTTTCCCTGGAGTGATGCAGGAGCTGCGAGCAGAATTATCTCTTAGCTTTGAGAGCTGCATGTAACTTCTTATTACATTGTACACTGAGAAGTATGCATTAAACCAATACAGATACTGAATTTCACAAGAGACAATGAAAAATTAAAAGTATTAACAGGAAAATAAAGAGTCGCTTTAATGTGTTGCCATCTCACATGTCAAAAGGAAGCCAAGAAACAAATTCTGCACTTTGATTTATGAACAAGCTCATCAGAGATCTAAACCATTGCTCTTAAGATATCTCATATTTTGTGCATTCCTATGCCAAGAATTCAATTCTCTCAATTTTCTTTTTAAATTCAAGGAAAATATCTTTCCTGGGGGATTTGCTGGCACCAGCACTGTCTAAGGGCCAGGAAATGGTGGGATCCAGCTGAGCTGAGGGCTGTGTAAAAACACAAAAGTACACAGTGATTGCCTTGAAAAATGCAATCCAGACAGGATACAAAAGCTGGAGGAAATGCTAAAATTCAGTATATCAGGAAAGGCTAAGAGAAAAGGAGGCTGTAAGCTATATTGAGCTGGGACACAACACTGAATCATGATGCTCAGTAAAGTGCTTCTGCAGGTCCTCATCTTTCCTCAGATGGGAAGAAGTTTCTCTATTGGTAGCTCATAAGGGGCAGAGACACTGTCCATTTCCTCTTGTATCAGGCCCAACAAATGCACACATTTCTCAAATCCTCTCTCTTATTCTTTCCTCTTTGAAGCTGGCCTAACAGAATGGCTGTGGATGATGACTGTGTCCTGGAGAAGCTCCTCCAGGAGCTAAAACCTTGTCTAAAGTGAGAAAATTAACAAGTAATGACTTCTTGATTTACTGCATATCATATCTCTCCCTCTGCCCATGCTATTTTCTGAATTAATATTGGAAGTCACTGAAGAAGAGAAATTTTTTCACTGCTGTTTCCAAGTGCCTTCAAACCTGACATTTAGAACCTCTGAGCACACCTAAAACATTGGAAATGTCCTCAGAGACTTTGGAATGAGACCCTGGGAGAAGAATGGATTTGCCAAGTAGTGGTATCTGGACTGTAAGACTATGAGACCAAACATCTTTTTATTTATTTTATTTTCAAGAGATTCTTTCAGTGTCAACAGAAAGGGGCCACAAAAATGCTCAGGTCAAATGTTTATGTCACAAACAGGCTAGCAATAGCATTTGCATTTCTGCAGGAAGTGTTCATGTTGGGAGACCTCCTGCTGATATCAGGAAGCAGGAACCAGGAATCCTAGGTAGACATGCAAGCAAAGGGAGAAAAATAAGGTACCCCATTACTGCAACAAGCCAAAGGATGAGGGTAGGTGTACACGGGGTACATTTGTCACTGCAAGAGGAAATGTACTTCAGAAGAAACCCAAATACAGCACGTGAAGATGTGTTGGGCTAATTGGACATAGATGCAGCTAATGAATGCCATCTGCCAGTAGAGGTTGCCTTATGTTTGGCACACAAATAAAGCAACTGGCCAGTTTAGAAAATTACATTAAATGACATGTAGTGATAACGGTATAACATTACACAAAAGGAAGTGATTTTACAGATAGAAAAGGAAACAGATCCTGATGTACTCTGTACATCCTCTTACATCTGTCACTGCACTGCCTACAGTGAATGAACACGGATGTGGAAAACACTCCTCTGTCAAGGTTTGTACCCAATAAAAGCCAAATAAGCTGAGAAAGGACAATTCACTGCCTTTACTGAGGAACTGGAAAATGACCCTGGTGAAAGAGGAAGCTCCTGTTTAGGAACAAGCAGAATCTACATCAGAAGCATATTAGATCCACAGCTGAGAACACCTGCAGGTAGATACATACTTCAGATAAAACTCTATAATATTTATTCAAGTCATTAAATGTTTACATAATCGGTACCCTACTGCTTGATTTTTTTATGTATCACCATAAGTCTTTTGGCGTCTTACTTCCTATTAGACTTTTGCACAGGTGAAATGCTGTACTTTCCACCAGAAAACAACCACTGAGCAAGACAGAGAATCAGGACGTGATCAATTGAAGAGGAGGTCTCCAAGAAGGCCCCTGAGATAGCTCTCTGAAATCTGCTCCTGCAGGGACCAATAGAAGCATCGGGGTAAGGAAACTGGTTAGAAAGTAGATCACTGGCTCATTAACTTTGTTTTAGTAAGAAATAAACATTCACATGCAGAAAAGTTTCCTACCAAGGGCTGTCAGGCAAGATATGCTCAAGAGTAGGTGGTTGGTGGACCACAATATGTAAAAGATGTCTATGCGAGGAAACTCGAAAACCTTCTTTGTACCCCTGCAACTGCTCAATCTCTTGTGCACCAAGGAGTTTTAACTCTCCATGGTCAAAGCACATCAGTCTTGAATTGAATGTGTTCTTCCACCGCTTGGCCGTGTCTGCACAGCCATGATGACATTTGCTGACAAAATCCAGTCTAAGTTCTTACGAGCTGGGATAATGACATAAGACCTGATCCTGGTCCTTCCTTATGTCATTTGTGTAAAACAGTATTAGACTTTTGCATCTGAACAGAGATCAGCTATCACTCTGTTAAAAGAAACCTTCAAATAATGATTTCAAGAAGTTATTTGAGGAGAGATTTCAACCTCATCTTCATCTATCCACAGTGGATACAGTGTTTTAGAACTTTCATACAAGTACTATAGATATCAACACAGGCCTGATAGCAAGGAAGTTGAATTGTCACAAACTCCAAGAACCAGAATAACAAATGGGTATATCTTGACTGAATGCCAATGTTTTAACAGAACAGCCACATTCAATTCCCAAGACTGAGCTACAGCAGAGACAGACCAGTCACAGAGGTCTCCCAAAATAGCAAAGGGTAGATGGAGTCACACAAATGCTTCTAACATAAGGTACTTTTAGTGTGCAACAAATATAATGAAGTTTAAAAGAGAAGCATCAGGTGTGATACTGTCACATCAATTAAAACAAATGTCCAGGTGAAATGTATGTGAACATATGAAAACATGAAATATATGTGAACATATGTAAACATATGTGAACTCTGTTCATTTCAAAGTCATGATTATTTGACTCTATTCTACACAAAGAGGCACAAGATTTCCAGTTAGAGAGATCATTCAAAGCCTAGCCAAACACTGGGAAATATACAGAAAGATTATGACCTAACTATTCACATCCTGGACTAAGAATTTCAAACCAAAAAAAAAAAAAAAAAAAAACAAAACCCTACTCACATTGTTATTTATGCTGAAATATTACCTAACTTTTTTCCGTTTCTGAGTTCCAAAATATACTAGTGTTCTTCATAGGAATACATTATTTATTTCATTTTAACAGCTTTCATATACAATCTCCAACTGAGGAAGGAATAATGAGCAAACACAAGTTAGGATAAAGCATCTAAAGAGCAGAGTGCTCCTGATGGGTTTGATTTACATCTGAATGGATTTAGCATCAGCATTTGGAAATTGCAGAATCTACATTCCCCTCTCCAAACTCAAATTTTTCAGCTCATAAACTTTTTTGAGATTTGTAACAGCTTGCTGAACAGTGTCTTCTGCATCCCATATGCTAGGGGGATGGGTTTTATTAATATTAATACAAAATTACAAAAGCCAAATTTTGTAGTCATTGACCCAAATATAGAGGATATTACCTCAGAATCAAATACAGCCAAAAAAGGTACAACTCCAAGGTGAAAGTAGGTGTTTGTACCACAAACAGTAACATAAACAAAAAAAACCCTCTATAAACATGAGATCACTTTGGCAGTGGTCCCTAACTCAGAGAAGGGAACACAACAGTGAAAGTTTTAGAGATGAATGCAGTCACTGTGTGACATGTAGAAGACAGAGAGGGAAGGGAAGCAGAGCAAGTGAGAAATATTTATCCCGTTTTCCTTAATCTGGTACATTTTTCTTTTATCTTAAATATCAAAATCCTATTGACAAATCCTAGGAGACCTAGCATAATGTCATGTAATCCACATATTTAACCTTTATTTATTCTCAGAACTAGATCTTACACCTTTTCCCAAGTGAGAGCAGAATGCCTTATGTTTTGATTGCTTTTGCTAATGCTCCTTGCACAACATGGGCAGACACCCAGCTAAGCCTTGCATCCCACTCCACAGAACAGCCTAACAATGCACATTCTACCTGCTCATGTAAAAGAGGACTGCTGTTACGTACATAAAAGATAGAGGGGGGGGGAAAGGAAAAATTTAATGCATTTAGGAAACAGGGAGCTACCCTGTAAGCGGTTCTCTCTCGCTAACACAGCACTAGTGGTACATCATCGCAGTGTGTTGCTGTAGCACCAACAGTGATATATACAGCATCACTTTTATGACTTTCAGGACATGTAAATCCCTGCTAATGAAATCTTTATTTAAAATTAAATGTTTTTTACATAAATTAATATCCTAGTAAAGTGTAAATATTTAATGGTGTTTACAATATATGAATAAAATGAGTGAATTTTACGTTGTTGGCCCTCAGCATTTCCAAAATAAAAAACCTAATATTTCAACCAAGTTTTGAGAAGTCTCTGAAATCAAGAGCTGCCACTACCTGAAACGTAAAATCTTCTGGTTTTCTCTGAGAAAATTACATAGCAAAACACAGAAGTTGATTTTTGCCTTCTGACTAAATACATCAGCCACCAATAAAATACAATATTTACTGTCAATTCCTGCAGCTGCTGTTACAGAACATTTCAGTCTTCACTATAGCTAAAAAAAGAAAAAAAAGTGACAGGAACTGTGAATGATGAAGGGAAATGTGACAGCATTTTCTTATTGTTATCCAGAATGACATAGAATAGATATGGGAACCCATCTTTAACTTTTTCCAGATGTTCATGGAACTGTATCAGCATTCCAGCTTTGTTTTATGTGGATATGTATTCTGTGAACCTCCTTGCTCAGGATTTTCCTTTTTACCATATACGAGAGAATTCTGACAATGTTTCAGGGGGGATATGAAAGTCATAAAAACAATTTCAAAATTCATGTTTCATAGGTGCTGTGTAATCTAACTTGTGGAAAGGATGTTGAGAGAACAGCATTGTAATGAACAGGTGGTATTTCACTCTCAAGGCAGTGCAGTTTCATGACCTGGAATTTATTTTGGTTAGAAGCCTTCCCAAAATTATGATATGATGAGAGTACGGTAGCAAAGAGGGGTCCAGTCCTGCATGGCTGTAGAACTGCTAAACTGGGCAGAACCATGGCTCACATCTCCATGCCAGCAAGACAAACCTGATCTCTGCCAATTCCCAGAAGTTTTCGTTTAAAAGCTGCATAAAATTCTTAATGACACTTAGAAGTAGTACTGGGAATTGAAGGTTTTATTTAATTCAGTGCTGTCGCTAAAAAATAATTTATATCTGTTGATTCTATATGTGTTGATTCCCTCCTCCAAATCTTGATGAGGCAACAACTACATGAGTAGCAGCCTCAGGGATTTCAGAAAAGCAAGTCCACTATGGACTCTGAACATCCATGTCTATGTGCTGACCTTCCCCTCTGCTGTCATGTATCCTCTCCTCCTGCATATTTCCTGAGCATCTGACCAAGAAGTGCAAGTCCAAAAGAAGTGCAAATTCAACAAATCACTCTTGCTCACTATCTCCATTCTGCAGAAAACAGTAATTTATTTTGTGACCAATCTATGCACTGTGGATAACAATACTAACATTATTTCCATTTTGATAATAAGACCCCTGGCTTTTTTTTT
>VZTI01001185.1:325872-404322 GCA_013397865.1 Struthidea cinerea | reverse complement strand
TTTTTTTTTTTCTTTTTTTTTTTAAGCTCTCAAAGTATTTGATCCCCTATAATCTTGCCTGGTTTGTGCACATTCTTGGAAGCCCCCTACTTGGAGTCAAAGAAGTTGAGCTTCTATGCCATTGACCACTGGAGCACATTGTCCTTCCTCATTGGTACTTTCTAAACCTTGGACAATATCACGGAATTTTATTACTGAAAAAATGGTGCTGAAATGTCCTCTTCCCCCACTTAGCAAGGTTGTCTAATTGGGTAATTCAATCAGCCTGATTCCTGAAATTGCACAGGTTGCTGTGCAGTACTAAAACTTAATAATCACAAAAAGTTCCTGCTGTAATGAATGAGGCCCCTCAAGATGAAAATGTGCATGTGTGTTTATATAAACAACCTGAGCAAAATCTGATAGCAGTTTAAAAGGCATCTCTTGTCCCCTTCACACAGCACTGATTGTTAGTGTTTCTGCCAATCTTGTACTTTATTCTTAGTCAAACATAAAACATCAGATAGCCAAGAATACGGATAACTATGTAAATATTCATCTCTGAAATAATGAGAACTGGGAGACCAATAAGTTTTACGAAGCTGGAATTGTTGCCAGCACAACAGCATCAGCTCCAATTATTTTTCATTCTTGCCATGTTTGTCTGGAGTATCATAGAATCACAGATCCATATAATCAATAAGGTTAGAAAAGACCTCTACGATTACCAAGTCCAGCCATCAACCCAGCACTGCCACCATGTTCACCACTAAACCACATCTCAAGTGCCATATCCACGTGGTTTTTTTAACTCTTCCAGGGATGGTGCTTATAGGACTTTCACCAGTATGTCATTGCAAATCCACAAGTTTCACAGTGCAGCTGTGTTTAATTACCACTAGACTGCCACACCTTCCAGGTATATGTAAGATTTTTTTAGGATTAAAATCCAGTTTGGCACTGGATTTTAATCCTAAAAATTAAGGACTGTATTTTTAAGAATGATGATAATTTGCTAGACTCTACAATGGAACGTATTCTGGGTGTAATTTGAGTCTTCCGACACGTCTACAGTGAAGGTAAGAACAGGAGTTCTCTCATGAAACATTACATTATTCGCAGACAAACTTGTGGGGTCTAGAAAAAGCAGGAATTTCCTGGAACCTGCTGTGTAGCCAACTGTGGCATCACCAACAAACCACATGGACACAATCCCATGACGAGGTCAAACTCTGCTGGATCTAAAGGATGAGTTAAAAATCATCCTTTTGCATTTCAGCATTCTAAATTTGTGGGCCTAAAAGAATTTGTGTGCCACAATGAAAAACAATTTGCTATTTATTTTTTGATCATAGTGACTGTAGGTAAGGTGGTATATGAACAGAAGAGGATAAAATGCTATCAGTTCTTATTATTGTGTGCTCTGTATTGGGGGCTGGCTATCTTCTTTTAAAATGCAGGACTATGTACTTACATATACAATTATACTGGTATTAATTACTAATTAACGTACTCTGAACTACATTACTCCTGACTTCCTTCAGGAACTACTTCCATTCACTGTTCTACACCCCAAAAAGCTTGGTAAAGCTTTTGACAGCCATTGGCTGGAGTGCATGCTTTTTTGAGTGTTTCATACTACTTCAGTGTGAAAACTGTGTTTAACTTGTTTTCAGTTTTAAAATCTGCATTTGATGATATCTGATGACAGCTGAAAATCAAGTTCATTCTCTTAATTGCTTTGAAAGATACTGTTCTACTCTCCCTATTTCTAGACACATAAAAATAGCATTACAGTTTTTTCGTGAAATATTTTTCATTTACTACATTTCACCGATGCTATTGAAAATCTTCCTGGTTTTAGTCTAGGTGATGACTATAACATCTCTGAAATACAGTTTCTTGATTGCTTTAAACAAGTCCCTAAAGAAATGTAGCAGGATAAAATTCAGTAGTAAACACCGTATATATGGATCCATATATGTATATGTTCCAGACAGAGATATCAGGAAAAATGCAAGAGTTGAAATGAAACAAAAGACAGATGTTTACAACTTTGGAAATCAAGTCTACCCTTCAAAATTCAGAGTTCTCATCCTTCCAGAGATGTAAAGGATACTTTTTCATCCTTTGTGAGTGTTATGGAATTGTTCTTCATAATTTTCCTCTGTTTTAAGAGTAAGCATGACAGATGTGCTGCACATTGTTTATGCAAAAGGTGTAAGGTACAGCACTTTCTGGCATCCTGTGTGGTTACTGATTTAGACTCATACATCTGGCAGAACTTGGAGGGAATTTTAAGACAACTTTTCCATTTGGAAGTAAACTCAAAGCATGCAAGTTCTGATTGTACTTGACCCAGGTTTAGGACTATGTTCTAACACAGTGATGCAGGAGAGCCCACCAAAGCATTTCAAGTCCAACCCCATGAAGAAAACATTTTTTTCCTGATGGCTCCATGCCATATTTATGTAAGCAATGCTTTCTGCTTTTTTTTACAGGGTGATTTATTTACATCAGAGCTTCCATGAGCAGCTCAGTAAACTCAGCCCTTTCAATTCAAGGTTAACCTCAACTCAAGACCTTGTTTTTGTCCAGAGCAGCCTCCAGCCCACACTGCCCAGGGAAGCCCACCCACTGGGGTGCTGCACTGCTGGGGATGGCCCACCAGAGCTATCACCCCCAGACACAATACCTCACCTGTCCTTGCAGCTGAGATGCCCAACCAGTGGTCCAGCCGTGGCAGACTGGCTGCGGTAAGCAGCTGTCATCATCCCAACTCAGATTTGCTGTTTGCTTCCCAGCTGAGACAGAGGTCGTGCTGCTGCCATAAATCACCAAGAGGTGCAGAAGGCTCAAGCCCAAGGGAACCAACTCCTCTCAAATTTGCAATATGGGTACAAGCACATGCAAAGGCTCACAGCATGACACTAACGAATCACGTTTTCTAAAAATACTCAACACGATTGTGTGATGAAGAGCAATCCATAACGATGTAAACAGCCAAACAGAAGAGACAGATCCTCAGAAATAAAGTGAAATATTTATTCTCAGTGGAAAGTATTTGTCTAAACAGTGTCCAACACACAAATATATAGTTTCCTACTCCTGAATAATAATTCTGCAGTAAGACTCCCCAGTAAAATATTTATGTTACAGTGATTTGAATGATCAACAAGGGAACATTTCAACATGGTCCCTACACCAGCCCAGAGATGCTGGTTGCTAAAGCATTGTAGTACTGTCCTTACACACCCCATTCTGCTACAGCCAAACACTGCCAATGAGCCATAATAACCTGGGGTCAGAGTAAGGGTCTGACCCCATAGACAAGTTTTTTCACTGTAACCATCTGAACAGCCTGTTTCTGATTTTGCTGGTCTCCAAGAACTTTTCACGATATGGAAAACAGGTTTGGAGTAACTTGGAACTTAAAAGCAGTTGGCAATGTACACTGTGTGATAAGCTTTTCGTACAAAGGTTAAACATACAACCAGGGGACAAGCAAACCAGTGGCTACTTATAAAAAATGTAGAAAGCTCCTCTGCACATTTGCTTCTTAATATACTAACAGCACTAACCCTGGGTATAAATCAACAAACAGTTACTCTCTTCTGCTTTTATTTCCTTCACACATGCGTTCTGCTTGTCTCGTCTATTCAAGTTTTATTGAGTGCCTTCTTCACAGCTGGCCTTGATTTCTTCCTTGTGTTTGCTACTTCTGCTTCTTCAAGAGGACAGAGGGAGACAAAAAACAGCTGCTCTATCTCTCCTACAAACAGCCCTAAAACTAGCTGAAAGTGATGGTCACACTTATTCTACTACCCTGCAGTCATCCTAGCTACAACTGGGACACTAAAAAGAGAACTGTCCCAGTTCGCATGACTGTGTCAGCAGGTACGCTGGGTGCTTCCTTGGGAATGCCTTCCAAAGTCCACCAGCTTCAGAAAGAAGCTGTACAGCCCCATGGGCCACCCAGCAGTTTCCCAGGTCTTTTCTCCAATGCAATTCTGACTGTCAAAAGCACAAACTGTGTGGCAGTGAGAAGGATCATCTACTTCAGGTTCTCTTGAACAGTGGAATGCAAGCGAGTATGCCAACGTTATTACAGCAGAATCACATACATTATACAAGGAGTTATGTAGCATGCCTCAAAGTGACTCTCTAAAATACTGCTCAGTTTTCACATGGCAGCTTGTGAGTCCGGAAATAAAGAGTCCGTAAGTACAATGAACACCAACTTTCCAAACTGCTAAGCAGTAACACCGAGCAGGAAATTAAGCAGGACTTATACCTGCCTAAGAAGCAATTACAGAAGCTTCTGTTTCCCCAGTCATAAATTTTCTGGCTACATAAAGCTGCACGGAAAGTGCTGAAGAAATGTTGACATCCAAGGTGTACTGAATTAAAGGAAAATTAACTTTCATGTGCAGAATAAGCTATTGTTGCAAGTTTCTGTTGAGACAAAAAAGGCACGCTAACACCTTTGATTAATTAAAAGTTTCTCAAAGGATGTGTTCCACATGTTAAACATTCCTGACTCTTGGAAACATTGAAGTGACAGTCAGAAATGGCCATTGGTAATACTGTACAACCACACACCTTTCTAGGACCCACTATAACGACCGTATTTGTGCCACCGCATCTGGATCTCACTGCAGTTTTTACAGCTAAGCATTCTTTTTAGTCCAAAGCTCTACAAGACTCCACAGAGAAGTTCCTTCTTATATATTTCTTGACTCAGACACTGCACATCACCTATGCAAGAAACAGTACATGATGAAACCAGACTGTGATAGGAACTATTATTTCCTTAAAGTCGTGCCTCCTGCCTTTCTGTCACGTCTAAGGTTTTCAGAGGTACTTGCCATGTGAAATAGTATAACAGGAGCTTCAGCTCTACTTCAATCCATGTATGCACCACTTGTACTAATCTCTGCTGAATTTTCTGTCTCTCATGGAGATCTGGACAAATGGCCATTCACTGCTTTTTAGCTCATTATTCTGCAGGCATAGTGGCTGACAGGGAAGCTCTGAAGAACTCCTATTCTCCTTATTCTGTAAACTGTGGAATCTCCATAAGCCCCCAGCCACCCAGCCGACTCCTGCTGCAGATTGTGGGGTACAAACAACAGAAGAGGAAAAGCATCTTCTTAGAGGAATTTATAAGCTAAATCAAAGAAGGGGCTTTTTTCAATCCACATGGCACTGGGTAGATGTAGGTATCACCAAGAGACAGTCTTAACTGCTTTGGATAAGAAGGAAAATATCCATATATTGACTTTTAATAAAGAATTTTTCACAGTTAGCTTTGATTTTTATAAAATTCTATTAACCTGCATTCTGGAAACATTTTCAGCTTCTCATGTGCTCAGGCTTTAGCATCCTGCTAGTAATATAAGCAACAAAGCTTCACACAGTTAGGTGAGGACATACCACAAAGCCAAAACACAAGAAGTAACTGACTGTCTTAGTTTTGCTGGGATAGAGTTAATTTCCTTCCTAGTAGCTGGTACAGTGCTTTGTTTTGGGTTTATTATGAGAATAATGTTGATAACACACTGATGTTTTGGTAGTTGCTAAGTAGTGCTTACCCTAAATCAAGGACCTTTCAGTGTCTCATGCTCTGCCAGTGAGGGGGACCACAAGAAGCTGGGAGGGAGCATAGCCAGGACAGCTGACCCGAACTGACCACAGGGATATTGCGTACCCTAAAATGTCCTGCCCAGTATATACACTGGGGAGTTGGCTGGAAGGCACTGTTTGCTGCTCGGGGACAGGCTGAGCACGGGTCAGCAGGTGATGAGCAATTCTATTTTGTGTGTGTCACTTGTGTGTCTTGAGCTACATTTTTCTCTTTTTTTTTTTTTTTTTTAGTAAAATTAGTAAAAGCAGCAGTAGTAGTAGTTTACTTACTTTAAATTATTAAACTGTTCTTACCTCAACCCAAGAAAAAGAGCTTTTTCTTACTTTTTTCTTTCCTGATTCTCCTCCCCATCCCACTGGGAGGTAAGGGGAGGAAGCAGCTACGTGGTATTTAGTTGACATCTGGGGTTAAATCACAACACGGATATCTCATAAAACCTGAACAAATAGTCCTTCCAGGTAACTGGCTGCCTGTACTGATTTAACAATTAATAATGACTGTAGTTCAGGACTTCAAAAATATGTAGGCATCTAAATTCCATTAAAAACAGACTTTTCTATTATGGAGTTTAGTATTATCAGCCTTGCTGGACAGCATGCAGAATCTGTATAATCTCTTCTATTAAAATAGTGGTGTAAAATTTGTTTTTCCCCACTGAGGCACCACTCACCACTCTGGAACTTGTCTAGCTAAAGGTCTAGACTAAATTTGTACTACATTTTCTGTAACAGACATCACAGGCTTAGAAAATGTCGAGTTTAAAATATATATCCTCTCAATGAAAGGATATATATTTCTGATTCTTCTGCAGTGCTACAGCTGGTTGTTTCATTCTACAAAAATTTTGCTATACTGGATATTTCACAGTTGTTCTTGAAATACGAGTTAATTTCTAAACCTTCTTCTCTTGGCACTTGTACAGAAACCACACAAGTACAATCTGATGACTTCTGTGATAACAGAATGAACAGTTTCCTAGATGTTTAAAGATACTATTTTTCGCTCAGATTTTGGCCAAGATTATCATCTTTGATCTGACACACAAAAATATGATTAAAATGTAGCTGTCCTGCAAGACAATGCCCACTTTTAGTGGAAAAATGTTGAAATACAGATTTCACTGAGCAAAAGAAAAAGAGTATGATGCACATACAATTGAGGTGACTGAAGATCTCATAAAATTGCAGCTAAACCAGTTGTTTGGAAAGCACCTTGAGTATTTGCCTGGCAAATGTATTTGTTAGGGAAGAATGTTTTGCCTGGGGTGCAAGTGCTTGAGCATTCTTAATGAAGGTTACTGTTAGCTTTGATTTTGGTAAGCAGAACCATTGGAGAGGACATAATGACTTTTACAGTATTGAAATGCTTACTTTGCCATGACGTCTGCTCAGAAGCTTCTTATAATAAACTTGGTTTTCTTAATGCCGTTTAGATTAATTTCGTTTCATATGAAGCAATATTTTTGAAACTAAAATTTTCAAAATTATCAAGACAACTAAGAGTCAGGAAATTATCGGAATTTTTTTCATAAAATAGAATTTCAAATTTCCAATATTTTCAAAATACGTGTTTTCAAGGCAGTCACCCATGAAATGATGTGTCAAAACAGCCAACAAGGGGCCATGAGATAGAATCCAGGCAGGAGTTGGTATCTGGAAGACCAGCATGCATCTGCCATCTACCTTTGAAACAGACATATGAAACTCTGCATGGAATCTTTTAAACTTTTTCCCTTTATAAATAAAAACAGCGTCTTTATTTCCAGTGAGTTAATTAATCCAACAATAAACAACAACCTTTACCAAAGTAGTACTTTACAAAATCAGCACCAGCTTAAAAGCATACTCAGGAGGGCATAAAAGACATGAAATCTCACCAGGTATATAGGAAAGAGTAATTATTCATTCCTATGAAAGGTCAGCTTCAGTCCTGAGCCTGAGCTTTCAATAAATGGTGAAACATAATTTATTTGTACTGGGTATTGCTGCTTCCTAATATAACCAAATACCTCAGGGACATGCTGGTAGTAATGCAAACACAGGATGGTCATTTAAGCCAAGAAATCATTTCAAAATTTATCTAAAGCAGAAAGTTATTATGATTCCACAATGGTGGCATGCATTTGTTTGACATTCACCATGGCATACTAGGGACAGAGAGTTATCTGATTTTAGTTCCCATGATCTAACAGAGAAGCTATCTAGGCAACTTGGTGCTTTAAATCTATTCTCCCTTTTTCTACACATAATCATTTTGTAAATAAATCACTCAAAGTAGGCACAGTAAACAAATGTAAAGATTCATAGGAAGTCTGTAGAAGGATTTCAAGGTATCTATTTCAATTCCATCAGTTAATTTATGTGATGTATAAGAAAAATATCAAGAAATACCTTAAATGCTCCTTTTGGTATTCTAACAAACATTCACTACAAACTCAATCAGTGAGTAGTTGAAGTATTCTAAGTTGCATTTCTCATGAACAAAAATACTGTTCTGGAAGAATAAGCATTTCAGTAGATTCATCCACAGAAGTCAAGACCAAGAGATGATGGAGGAGCACAAAATAAGAAATGGATGAACATCACTACAATCAAGGGAGAAAGAAATCAGACTTATTCCAAAGGCTAACTAAACACAAGACGCATTGCATACTTACAGAGTGTTATGATGAGGAATAATTGCAATGATTTATTGGAAGTAAAGTTTAAAATTAACGTTGTGGAAAACATTCCTGCTGCTGGTTTTGCCATTTTTAAAGATGTTTAAAACTAGTCCTAGGAAAGAACTATATTGTGCATACTGGAGAATGCAACTATTGCCTTGTGATCTAATCTTCAATTGCCGGTCTCACAGATTTTATACTCAAAAGATGTCACCTAATCTGATAATCAGAATTTTATCCCATCAGAAATACAAACTCAGTAACTAAATTCTTTTACTGCATGAATACTGCTACATTTCAAAATCAGATTCTCTATCTTATGGAGATATCATCAGTGAAACAAGACTGATTACGTAGCTCTTGATGGCTTAAGATTAGCCCAGCTCATCCTTTCTGTATCTATTCTTTTTCCTTTCTATATGAAGTCTGATTTAAAAAAGAAACTATCTGGGAGGTATTCAATGTTAGTTCAACACACTGAGGTTGTGGCTAACCAGAAATCTTTCATTAAGCTAAATAAAGACTACTAACAGCAAAATTTTATTCGTGCTAGGCAATACTCACAAGGTCCTTAAGAAACAAGAGCTTTTTCTGGCTAAACATTTTTAAACACTTCTATCAATGCACCAACATAATTTAGAGAATGCTGTAGCATTTTGTAGCCATCCTAAAGAGAAAGTATATAAACTCTAAAGGAAGAAGGTGATGAAAAAGATAACAACCAAAGAAGTTAAACATGCCAGGAATTATCCTATACGCTAACTATTAGCTGATTTTGAATTACCTAAGTCCAGGATAATAGCAGAATATTTTGAAACGAACCTGAAATTCTACATGGTTGGTTTGTGTTTGCAGATGGCCCAAATGAAACAGCTTCTAGATATAAAAGATAAAGGGATGGTTGTTCTCCACTTCCAAAATGAGACTATAACTGTATAAGGTTTAAGAGGTGATAGTCTGTATCACACCTCTAATTTAAACATTTTTCAAGTGTTTCTGTTACCAAAATGAAAATATTATCAGAGGCTTTAACACAGCAGTGTGAAAAGAAAAACTAAAACTGGAAAATGATCTTTTGATTCAGAAAATTGGCATTTGAAAATACTGAGACAAACTAACCTACAGAATGTGAAGACAAAGGTATCCTCCCCCTCACATATTTCTGAAATTGCCAGAAGTCAGATTAACTACACAAAGGCCTCTGCAATGTATCTTGTCCCAGACAACATCTCCCACTTTGATTATTGTTGGTATCAAACTTGCTCATGGTGCATTCAACTCCTGCATCCAGATCGGTGATAAACACATTGAACAGGACTGGCCCTAGAACTGAGGCCTGAGGGTCCTGTGGCCTCATTCACCACAACCCCTCCCTTTGAGCCCTGCCCTTCAGCCAGCTCATCAACCAAGCATATCTTGAACCTAACTGGACAATTTGTCCAGGAGAACAGTATCAAAAGCCTTACTAAAATCCAGGAAAAATACATCTACCACCTTCCCTTCATCCACTGGGCAGGTGACTTTACCATAGAAGGATATCAAATTTGGTAAACAAGAGCTGCCCTCTGTGAACCTGTATTGACCGTGCCTGATGATTTCATTGTCTTTTAAATGCCTTTCAGTAGCACCTAGTATAATCTTTTTCATACTTTTTTTTCAGGAACTGAGGTTAGAATAACAGGTCTTTGGATTCCTGGGTCTTCCCTCATGGCTTTTTTGTAAATTGGAATAACAATGTCTGGTTTCCAGTGAGCGAGGACCTCCCCAGACTCCCAAGATCTTTAGCAGATAATTAAGAGGGGTCCTATCAAAACACCCACTGGCTCTCTTTATGGTTTAATTTACTTAACTTGGGGACATACTACAATTCCAGCAAAATCAAAACAAATATTAAATCTAAAGGAAAACCCAAACATTTATTTATCCAAAACCCTTTAAAGCTGTACTTGCAGAAGGCCCCTACAAAAGAAGCCACTAGCAAACACGGAGATAGAACAATCTTGATAAATAAAACTATTCTGGAGAAAAAAATGGGAAACATAAACTTGCACTGTACTGTAAGAATACTCACCCATATAAATATGAGATTGAAAAAAATGGTCTGTTTTGAAGAAAAGGATTTGTGGGTTTCAGTGAATCACAGATAAAATGTGTGAGACCATTGGAAAAAGTACCATACAGTAATTCATAAATATGGAGTGTGACTTGCAGACACTTGGGTAATTGTTACATTTCAGTATATGCTACTAAATTCTCAGCTGAAATAGTGTCTAGCTTTGGAAACTGAGCTTCAAGAAATACCTGAAACACTTGGAGAAAACAGCAGCTGACCAACAACAATAAGAATAATCTCCTTCCTAGAAAATGTGATGCATGAAAAAAGTTTGAAGGGGCTGAGGTTGCATAAATAGAAGAGAATGAGAGAAAAGAGTACATATGACAAATATGACTGCAGCCTTCAAATACAAAATGGGTGACCATAAAGACTAATGGAAAGTTTTTCTTCATTTCCACATCAGGCTGAAGGATGAAGACAGGATATTTTGACTAATGGGAGAAAAATTTCCTAATGATAAGCATCAGAAAAGACTGTAGCTGCAGAAAAAATGTTTTATTAATAGTGGATTTGGGTCTGGATAGGGAAAGAGAACACATCAGTCTTCCAGTCTACACTTCTAAACTTCTTATTGAGCAAAAAGAGTTGGATAAACATTAGCAGCAAGTCTAAAATGCAGATCATAACACTGTGCAGACGCCATGGGTGAAGTGCTGTCATTTCTCCAGCTATGGCTTAGCCCACAGCTGCAGTCAGTTTTGGACAGCACTCTTCATATGGCTGGGAAACAGGACATGCAGTGGGGTTGTGTCACCAAACTGTTACAAGCAGAAGTACTACCAAGGTGCTTTCTGGAGCAGGAATTCTGTCTTCTCCTCATCCACACAGTGCCATCTAAGTTCTGGTGCCATTAAATGACAATAATTGACCTTATTCCCTGATCTAGCAAATGCTTTGGCCTTTTCTAGTCCCTACATTCACAACAGTCTTCATACTTCTCCTTCAGCACCTTGGGGGTCTGGCACCCATAATTCCAGTATCAGATTCCCCTTTTCATTAGCTTCACCTGGATCTCACTGACTGAAGCCATACCAGTAAACTAAATGGTGCCAGTTTACTCTGCAAATATATTCAGGCTCTGAAATTCAAGACCTGAATATTTCATGTTGCTGAACAGTTTAAAAACTCTTGGAACACCTTTGGTCAACCAGCTTCTCTCCCGAACAACATGGGCACAGTTTGGGTGCTCCTCTGGGACAAATAACATTCCCAACAGGCAACTTCAAACCACCCTTTGCACTCAGAAGGCAAAAAGAGTTTAATGGCGAGTGTGTGCGAATGTCATGTCAAGTGGCCTTGGTGTCAGAGAGCAATCTGATAACATTTCATGCACTCCTACAGCTATACCCTGTAGGTGCTAAAAAGCTAGAATCGGAGAAATTCTTCAGCCTTTTCTCAATATTCTGTGAGAAGACTGTCTTTCCTATGTAAACTATTTTAAACAAGGTCACAGTTTCATAAACTTCTTGCACCCGCAAGCTGTTTTTCAAGATTGTTATGGCTTTGACTTTGAAAATATTTTGGAATAGGTATCTTAAGACTTGGCCAATTCTCTCAAGGGGTGGATGGCCGAGGAACCAATTACCTATTGCCATTCAACACACTTTTTGTGAACTATCCTATAAAAGTAGTCAGAAAATTATTAAAGCTTGAGCTTCGGCTTCCACTTGTTCATAAGCCTGGACTCTGTGTCGTTTTCTTTATGCGCCTTGGACGTAGCAGCGACAATACCCACTGCCCTGTGAGGCCCCAGGTAAGGCGATCGTTACTAACGGCAGCTGGAAGAGGAGCTGTTACACTCGACAGCTGCGAATAAACAGTCAAAAATGGTACATTTCACCTTGAAGGGTGGACTCTTCAGGATGAAATAATTATTTTAATTCCCCTGCAGACGCCTGTTCCTACCATAAAAGGAGGGAAAAGTCAGTGGTCGCATCTCTGCCTTGGAACTCTCTACTCATACAAATGGTGCCTAGATGATGCAATTACTCCAATGTAAGTAAAAATTACGTCTTTGTAGTCATAAGAATGTTAAACACATATTGGAAAACAACTAATCTAGCTCACTCAGTGAATGATATACATTTTTGAAAAAAAAAAGAAAGGATATTTTTAGAGTCTGAAGGTCTGATTTGAACCAACAAAGCCCAAGATATTCCAGATAAAACTGGTATTTCATGAACACAATTATGCCTTTTACTTTAGGAAATGGTTTAAGTTAAAGGAGAAATGGTAATGCTCACTTCAAGTTTCCTTAGGATTTTGTTACTTTAAGTCAAATCCTTTACTTCACATAAGGTTTCTTGTGTTGAATTGTAGTACAGCTGTTTATTCAAGTGGCAGCAGCATACCTTGTGATAAATTAAATGGGCATTTGTCAAAGGTAAGTTGACAGGTTTAAATGTTAAATGTAAACACGGTAAGACAAGTACAAATAGTTTCTACCTAGAGGTTACATATCTAAATCACTGGATAGATATTTTAATTAACTTCTGCACAACAAAGAATGTTTGCTTTCTGAATTATTGAACAACATTTCCTGAGAGAGGAAGATACAAAATGTCATGCAATATATTTTAAGAAGAGCTTACACATAAATGAAAAATTGAAAATCTTTCCTCCCATAAACACAGGCAAGAAAGAGACAAATACTGTTCAGAAATATAAGTTTTGGAATCAATATTTAAAAGTTAAATTAAATAAAAAATAAAGAGGCTTATGCCCGAGAGAGGCATAATACATGGATAGAGGGAGGTTTGTTACTTTATCTCATTTTACTCTTAATCCACTGAATTATGATCTAATGACACAAATGTGTAGCTTCCAAAGGTTCTGAGGTAATTTTGAGAAAGCCTAAAAGATGAAGACATACAACAGTCAGTCGTAAACTCAAAGAAAATGCATCTCTGGTGAGAACAAAATAGTTTTAAATAAATATGTATAATAGTTATATATACATTTCTCTTGTTTCTTAAACCCTTCTAGTCTTCCTGCCTTACTAACAGCAATTCTTAAGGTAAAAAGCTGGAAAACAAGAGCAAGCTGCAAACCCATGGGAGCACAAAGCTAAATGCCTTCTTATCAACCCTTCACCTTTCAAACCAGTGAAGCATTTGGACATTTAAAATGCTAATAAAAGCTAAAAATTTTACTCACAGTTAAAACCAGGTTCAATAGTTTTTCCAGCTTCAAGACTGTTTATTGTAATCTGAAAGATGATGTGCAGCAGCAGAAATGATAGACTGGTGAAACACAGAGATTTTAACAATCGTCCTGTATGCCCTAAAAGACAAAATATACATACATACACTTGGTGAATTTCCAAACATTGCTTAAGGATTTTCAATATAAAACCATAAGATATCCTGACCAAGGATATTTCTACCAGTCAGTTCCACACTAATCATGATTGTCCCCTACGGTCGATGTTATAGCAAAAATCACACTTTAATTATAGTTTGTTTGAGTACTCTTTAATCACAAACCACGACTGCTACTGCCAATTTTTCCTTTTATTTTTTTTAATTAAAAAGTTTTTTAAGTCTCCAGAGAGCAATTTTACATCAATAACAACAACATCACAATGCTTACCAACACATTACCTGCTACATAGACAAAACATGAATGATACTTCTACTTTTGAGAAAATAAAAGCCTGTTAATCTTATTACTCTTTACAAAAATATTACATGGGAGGAGGCGTAACAACACACAAACCTCAGTTTGGCTCAGGAGTATAGACATACTTTCAATGAATGCTTTGCTTTGTACCGACTGTACTCTTTCTCTTCCTTCAGAAGTTTTAAAAACAATTTTCAGTATACACTGAAGAACCCTGTGCCAGACACATTTGGTCATAGTTCCTCTGTGATTTACTGGATGTCTATTAAAAAGCCAATAGAAAATGTTTGATGAAGACTTAGAAATGCCTTATAAATCCTCTAGGAAACACTCAGCTTAATCACAGGCAGCCAAACTTGCAAGGTATGAATAAATAAAGTAAACCATCAGTATTTCAGGAAATATGCATCTTCAAGACAAAATTGAATTGCTGATAAAAGACAACATTAAACATCACCCTACCTGACCTATCTGCAGTAAAAGTTCTACTTCCAAAGCATTTTATACCTATATTTTATACCATCTGCTTTTGAGGGTCATTTTTTAATTTACAGATTAAAGAACAGCACTGCTGAAATTCTTATCCAAGGCTGTAAAAAAAAGACAAAGCTTTGGAGGGCAGAACTAGCACAGTATACCTGGGAAATGTTCACTCTATGTGCAGCTTGCGTTGTTCATACTTATCCTGCAAGCATCTGTTATGAACAACTACTAGAAAGAAGATGATGGTTCACATTCTGTATCTAGACAATAAACCAGATTTTTATTTTAGATGTTATAGCTCAAGCATGCCATGAATGGCCTAAATAGTAGTTTATAAAGCAAAGAATGAGATAAGCGTGATTCAACAATTTTAGAAAGTAACAGACTATCTGCCTCCATCAGACTCCAAATTTTTGTCACAATTACACTATCTTGACTGCAAATTTTGAACACCAAATGTCTGTAATAAACTTCCCTTTTCTTTTTTTAAATACAGTAAACAATTAAAAAAAAGAATTAAAATGGTAAGAATGAGCCCCTGTATAAGTTTTCTGCGATCTTAGAAGGAAGTTACATTCACGCTTTGTATGATCTATTCACTTGTCACCAGAGTTCACGCAGAAAGGAGACGACATGGGTGGAGGAGCATTACATCAAAAAGACTGGATATTAAAATATTTGGGCCACTTTTTGTTCTTCTTCTGCAGAAGCTGGTGTCCTGGCTTTGGACAACAACTTCTAAGCACTATAGAAGCAGGAACAATGGAATAGGTAATATTTTCAAAAGCTTTAGAAGAACGAACATATGAACAAGCTACATGTCATTAAATAATTTGTTAGATGTGATGTCTTATGTAAAGTAGTCCAAGGACTGCTGTATTTTACTATTCTTTTGCAAGCTTCAGTATTTGATGGCTCACTTCTTCATTGATCCCATGCTCATGGTATTATGAGCACCACACCTTCAGAATATAACGAAATATAACTAAAAAATAACCTGTCTCAAAAGCTGGAGACAAACAGTTTGACAATACAAATTTTTTGGACTTAAAAAGTGCGTCAAAATGTACAGATTTCAAAGACAGTCTGATGATTTATGAAGTTCTAAGTCACAAACCCTTCTCAGAGCTTGGCAGTTAACAATTCGATAGATATCAAGCAACAAATTTTTCATATGGAAGGGGATTTTCTGGTAGAATTGTCTGAGTCAGCATCCAAAGGAGAAAAAAATGCAATACAATTAGTCAATGAACATTCAATTCTCAAACTGCTGAGTCTATCTTTCAGTATTTCCACTTCCATATTGCTCCAAAATATATCTGTTTTAGACTTCACTTCTTGAAGTTTGAAAACAAACACCTTTGAATTTAAGTTGAACAAACTATTTCTTTTAAAAAGCCCTTTTAAAACTGTCCCCCTTTTAAGAATTGTAGAAAATGCCAAAAATGTATTTCTTCAAATGCTGAAATGTTGAAAAAAGACCTCCTGCAAAAAGGTAGGAAAAAATTTAAAGGACTATTAACACTCAGGATAAAAAATAGTCTCTCAGTGTACTGGTAAATATGGCAGAGTAAACACACAGCTGGAAGGCAAATAGGTATGTTCAGAGCAGGTTACAGCATTCCACAAGGGCTACTCCTTTCATGGCCATCAGTGGGACAGGACCATCATCAGATTCTACTAAGCAGTAGCCCTCTGCTTGCACCAGAGTCATCTGTGCCAGCAGAAACTAGAAACTAGAAGTATTTGGAGAAAAGTAAGAAATATTATGACCTGGATTTCAAAAGTTTTGGAGCTACATCAACAACTTGGGAGAAATGGGAGTGCTAAAATCAGTGAATTACTGAATATGTAATTTATGTTAAGGAAGAAGAAGTGACAGATTTGGATAAGGGATGAGTTTCAATTTATAGTGGGGGTTTGGGTAAACCCACTTAACTGTTTTTACTTACATTTTTCTCTTTCTACTGGCAACTTGGTTCTAAATGACACAAAGGAAAAATTAACCATATGCTTACAGAACTGAGATGGTGAGGAAAGAGACAGCTGAAGTAAAACAGCTTCATACAATGAGGAAGAAAGATTTTTTTCATCCTTCTTTAATTTTTTTAAAATTCTAATTCACTCGCAGTGTTACAATTACTTTGCTAGAACATACTTTAACTGCTCAGTTGCCCTAATGTGAAAGTCCTTGGGGACATGAATGGAAGACGAACATCCCACAGAGAAAGAGACATATATTGTTCACAAGCTGTGTGGACAGAACAAACGTGCAAGAGAACATTGCTCCAGCCAACACCAGAATTCACAATATCAATTCTTTCATTTCTGTCTTAGATGTATAGGCTTCTGTATGTCCATCAAGACAAAAAAAAAGAAAACTCTCATGGCAAAACTCCTTGGTTTGGAGCTTGAGCACTGGGTTCTGATTTCACTCCACCAACAGCATCTGAAAACTATGGAGGATAAAAAGCAGACAGAACATTTGTCTCAGAACTGGCCTGAAGGACTGAGAAAAGTGGGCTTGCTTTCAGGTGTCACTTTCAGGAGTCATTTCTAATGGTACCCAGTGGGACCAAAACCTGGCATGTACCTCTACAAATGTACCCCAGCATGTCTCAGAAGCACATGGAGAGGTTGCTCCAGCCTCTTTATCCCTCCAGAAAGCTCCTGGCAAAGGGCTTTCTCCCCTCTGATCAAGCCTGCAGGAAGCCAGACAGGATGTGAAGGCTTCATTACCCTCTTTCTCTTCAGCCCAGATGCAACATTAAACTGGACTCAAGAGGGCCAAAAGCTTTTCACACATGGAAGTGGAATCCATTTCTTATTTTTCAAAGGTAATCCAGCCAAGAGCTGGATTAGTAAAGGCATGTCCCCCCCAGCCACAGGCATGTAACCTCAGTACAACTATTTGAATGTGTTCTAATTGGACTGCTGCCTCCAACGCACACATGCAACTCTTGACACCATGATTGTACACAAAGTTGGAGGCTGCTACCCACATTGTTTCCAACAACAATGAAAAATTCTTGTACATTCAATTCTAGACAGGTAGTCCTCTGATCTGTTTTGCTACCCTTTGCCCTAAAACAGCAAGAGTATGTCAGAATTTTTTTGTACACCTGGAACTTCCTCAGAGCTTCTACCACAAGGATGTGCTAATGGGACATGGAATAACTGAATGGCCACTTTTCACAGAGACCTGCTTTAAGATCACATATATTAGCTCTTACATGGCCATGAGCCTTACACAGATGATATGATATGATATGACACGATATGATATGACACGATATGACACGATATGATATGATACGATATGACATCATATCGTGTCATATCATATCATATTGCAGTTGCTTGAAAGGTGCATTTTCATTCCACATTGCTTTTTTTTTCCTCATATCTATTTATGGGGCACGACAAAGAATTGGTTGAATCTCTAAGGAAGTTAATAATATTGCTAACAATTTATCTTGTTTTTTTTAATAAGTAGTGCTATGCATCTCTATGCAAAGGTGGTAAGTTCAAAGGGTCAGTATCCATTTGCATGCTGTGATGATATCAGGAAAGGGAGAATAAAGGAGGAAAAACATGGATTTTAAAAATTAATTTAAGACTGTTTACTATTCCAACAGCGTAATTCCATTATCACAATCATACATACGCTGCATGGCTTCACCTAAACAGTAGATTTTAAGTGTTTGGGTCTCTTATTTGAAGTTTTTATTACTTTGCACAGGGATTTTTTTTTTTTAATGTAACCCTAGTATTGCATTTTCTGAAGTTTGTTGGATATTTCTAACATCTCTTTAGCCATATAATGCACTCCAAACTGTTGCAACACTCTCAATTCTTCTTGAATAGCTCTCAATTTCTTCTTGAAAGTTTTTTTACACACCACTTTTTATTCAGATCACAGTAGATGAAATACTAAAGCAAAAGTCATTTTTCATGTAATCTCTGATAGCATACAGTGAGTGATAAATATTAATGTGCATTTACCTCCTGAACTAGTGACACTTCACTTAATAAAGATACTCTATTACAGCCATTCAGGATTTTTTTTTAATAAACCTCTTCATCAGTAAGTGACAAACATAAAACTAAAGAGCTCTGAGGGCAAGGCTTGGTTGCAGCAAACTTCTGCAGCACACACAGGCTAAGTCCCAAAGAATTTGTTTCAGCTAGAAAATGAAAATCTTAACTTTTTGACTTTCCATCAGGAAACCTAGCATCACCTCAGAGCCTAGCTGGAACCAGGGTCCAGAAACATCTCCTGCTCCATGGTTCCAAATAGGAATCTGTCAACATCATCTGTCCTGTAGATTGGGGCAGCTGGGGGTGGGAAGTTAAGAAAATACTTAATTCACAATACATATCCTTTGGAAAAATCTGGAAGTTTTAGAGTCATATGATCTGTGAGGGAAAAAACCAAAAAACACTGTTATAAATAAAAGAAGGAATTCGTGCCCAAATATGTAATATATTAAAATATGTTAAAGTTAAGTTATGACCAGCATTCCTGCAGCCGCGGGGGAACCATCGCACCCGCCCCGCTCACCGGGAGCCGCCAGCGCCCCTGCCGGCTGTGAGCGGAACTGCACCCACGGGGAAAGGGCCCGAGAGCCGAGAGAGGCTGGCACGGGGTTTGTGGTTCTGTTTGCTGTCACTGCCAGAGGTATTGTTGCTTGTTTGCCTTGTTATACATATATATATATTAGTAAAGAACTGTTATTCCTACCCCTCATATCTTTGCCTGAAAGTCCCTTAATTCAAAAATTACAATAATTCGGAGGGAAGGGGGTTACATTTTCCATTTCAGGGGAGGCTCCTGCCTTCCTTGACAGACACCTGTCTTTTAAACCAAGACACCATGGAAGATGAAAAAAGGATTCCATTATGAGTTCTAAAATCAGCTGAGATTTCCAGATGACTACAGGGTTACATTTGCAAGGCACAAAGCAATTTAGCCATGTCCTAGAAAGCACTTAAACACATGCACATCTCTGAGCATGTGAACAGGGACTGAAGAGCTCTCAGTGTTGCATAAAAGGTTCATAAAATAAGGCTGACTGCTTCACTCTTAGGATATTGATACTTGACGTGACCCAGCCTTAAAACACCCATCTTGCATGTCAGTGGAAGCCAAATCCTTTTAGATGCTTCTCATGGCTAATTTTCTCTACTTCTCCTTACAGGTAGGCATAATCTCATTGTTTTCAACTCCTCATGCACTTTTGGATGTGCAGACAGTGCCCTCCAGTTTCAGGTTCTGTAAGAACAATGCTGAATTTTTGCCACTGCCAGCTACACCTTTATTAAACATGCAAAATATCGATCATATTTCTACATGCACGATACAGCTGTGCTTAGAGGTTTGGCCTCTTGAGTGCTGAAACAATGGGATAAAGCTATGAACAATGGATAGAGGAAGGCAATTGTTTGGAAAAACTATTCTAAGAATGAAGTTTGATAATGGTGTGCCTTGTACACTGTGCAATTATATTGCGCAATGTCAAGTCCACCAAGTAAAATATCTGCATATCAGCTCCTATCCACCACATCTTACATGAATGTCTTAAGTAGACTCAAAAAAGATAATGCTTAAATCATCCTGAAGCTGTAAGGAATTATTTTAATGATTTAAAAAGTGCTACTGAAATCCTTCCACTGCACTGTTATCAATACATCTATATTTAGCTTAACAGAAAATGCATTAATATTTCCCTTCCCCCCCCAAGAGTATCTTACATTTCATCAGCATCTCCTACCCGGAGGATGTGAGCTTACCAAAGCCTTAAAACTGGGCAGACATCACCACTGCAAAAATGCAAATCCATTTGGTTTACTCACCGGATTTCCAGCAGCAAGACAAAAATAGCAAGCAATTAACTAATGCCATTGTCTATTCTTTACCTACCCTGGCCCAAACCTGAAAATGGGTATTCACAAACAACACCCAGAGACTTCAGGCTATTATTTTAACTATGTTGTTACGTGTGTATTCAAGCAGCCACACTGAAATCCAGACCACAGAATTACAAGTTCTAGATTCAGAAGTTTCAGCAAAAGCTTTGCAATGTTTTAACAGTTTTGTCCATGCTTTCCTGAATGTATCCCTTATTGCCATGTGTAGCCAAATGTCACAATCTACAACTGTGACCAATAGAAAAATTTTCAAATAAATTCATAGAAAAGCCATGATTCCTTAATTTCAAACAGCTCTTTTTACTATCATGTATTCATTTGCTTTTCAAATTGTATTATTGCACAGATGATAGAGCCACAATAATTTGCAACGGTTAGTCACAAAATAAGTAATTACCTGAAATTTTTACATTACTTTTATAAGCAAAATAAGATACATTTTTTCAGGCTATCTATCTGCACACAAAACGCAGGATCAGTTGTACTTTTTCATACGCTTACCTGTTTCATTACATTTCTCTTTCTGCTTCTCTCTTTTTTAAAAATAGTACAGAGCTCTAAGAAGGAAAAAAAGTCATTCTAGAGATAGACACTCAGCAGGAGTGCCAACCAGACTTGGGTAAACACAGTCAAAAATGCTATGTGTAATTTAAAAAAAATTATTTAGAAATGAAAACATAAAAGTGCTGCAAAGCATAATAAATGTCTCCTTACTCTAGCTTCTTGCAGGATTTCCTGTTTTTCCTAGAAGTTTTCATGCCCAGAATACTACTAGAACTGAGCTGTATCCTCTGTATCAATAGACAATACCATCGTTCAAGCTACTCATAATCTCTGAGCTGCAAGTTTACACAGGCAATTTACCCATTTTGTTAACAAAATATTTTGTCAGACAAGACTCAGAACTTGACCATTCGTTTTTTTTTCCAGATGATACTCATAAGCTTTCAAAGCAAATAACAGCTACTCGATGTCTGCTTCATAATTTGACAGGTGGCTGAACCAAGCTAAATACAGGAAATAAACATGATCTCAGATACTACTGCATATGAACTGAGAAATTTTAAGTCAGAGCTGTTCTTTCACAAGAGTATTTGAGGCTTTTAATACAGAGTTCCAGTTCCTTCCCTTGAGGAACTAGCCTCTCCATGTTTGCCACTAACAGATAATATTTATTTTGAATTCAAATTAATTCAGTCATTATTGTCTGTTAGAAGCAGTGCTTGCAACCTAGTTTCTTCACTCCTCTATCACTGTCATAAAGAGCAGGTAGTAAGTTCCTTCAGCAACAAAGAGTCCAAACAACTACCAAGTAATGGGAGATGGCAGCAGGTCATGTGCTACAGAGGTGAACCACATTTTCAAAAAATCTGTACTTACTAGGAGGAGAATAATTTTCTCCCTTGAATACCTACCGACATTTCATAAGCAGTAAACAAATGTGATGCAGGGCAGAGTGAGAGAGGAAGGCTAGAAATCTGTGTAAAAAGGACTGATATAACTATGGCAAACCTATGCCATGATGTTTTCACAAGGCAGTGGAAGCTGTGGTATGAATTTCTACCTTCGGCAAAACTTTTCCCAGAAGCTGTACAGGTTGCTTCAGCTCAGAAAGAAGTTTTGCAAAGAATTTAACATCTTTCTGAAGAGTTTGCATCAGTATCTCTAGCACAACATAATGCAGCTCATGACCCAGTTGAAGAGCCCCTGCGTCGAAATGCACTGGCATTTCAGCTTCAACTTTGCATTTCAAAGATGTTAAGCCCTCTTGTCAACATGGAGCTGAAGTAACCTATGCAAGGGCATAGCTTCATTCCCTCCCTTTATCACAGATGCTTCAGGGAAGCAGAAAGACAAGATGGAAAAGCAATTTACTTGCGTAAGAAATTTGGTTCTAAAGTTTCCTGGTGTTTGAGAACATACTGTGATGCCCATATGCCACTTGGGCCATGACACCTTCTTCTCTCTGAAAAAAATAATATTACTTTCAAAACACCTGTTCCAGTGGGCAAATGGAAGAGGACCAGATAGTTTTCTACAAACATTAGTAGTATCCTTTCATCAAAACTGGGTGGTTTTCTAAGAAAATTAAAATATAAACCTTCTAAGAGTCTAACTATGTTGTATATTCTGTACAATTCTGTAGAGAAATAGGTTGCATAAAGTAGGAGAACCACAGACCAACAAATCTGACACATGTGCTTGGAAAGTTGGTAAAAACTAAAACACAGCTGATAATTAGAGAGTCAGGTAAGGACTATATGCTGAGGAATGTCCAGGTAGTTACCACAGAAAATGGTAAGGCCTGTCAGATCTTGGAAATTTTAATGGAAACCAGAGAAAATGTTTAGAAGGATAATTTAGATGATGAAGGAAACTTAGTTTCAATAAACTTCTGGAGAGTATTTCAGAAGAACAACCTTCAGTCAAAGGCTTTACAGGAAATCTTCTGTCGTGGGAATAGAGGAATCATCATCTTGGGACACATCAGCTTTGGCTGATGGTAACTTTTGATTTATCTTTCAGTCCACTGGCAAGAAGTCTGGGCATACACAAGGCGTTAGAAGGCGACACAGCCATGACAGCTGACCCCAACTGACCAAAGGGGCATTCCACACTGGACGGTCTCATGCTCAACAAATAGAGCTGGGGGAAGAGGGATGAAGGGTTTGGAGTTAAGATGTTTCTGCCCAAGTCAGAATGCATCAGAATGTGATGCAACACTGTTTTCCTGAAGCTGACTGAAAAACTGCCTGCTCATTTGAATTAATTCTTTGTTTTGCTGTGCTTGTGCACATTGCTTTTGCTGTACTTTGAAACTATCTCAACCCACAAGTTTTTTCAGTTTTACTCTTCTTTCTCCCCCATGCCACTGTGGGGAAGTGAGTGGCTATGTGGGGCTTAGCTGCCTGCCAGGGTTAAACCATGGGTCTATAAATATACAAGAAATCTGGACAACAAGGAACTCAGCTATGCTTACAGAAATACTAGATTTCTTCATGAGACGAAATCACAGCACTGCTCAATATTTCACAAAAGGCTTATACTAAGGAAGAGTGAGGCTCAGTGAAACACTGAACTCCTAGTGACACCAGCAGTGTTTTCTTTCAAGTGGTATGCAAAAGCCATTCACTGGAACATCCTGCAAACCAGGCAGATAACAACAACTAGATCTGTATTATCACTGTTAAATCAATTCCATGTGCGCATACACAACAGCTCTCCTATCTTAATCTTTCTGTATGTAAAAGCATAGCTGTAATATTGTCTATTGGGTTCGAGGTAGATCAGAGAAAGGAATTTTGCAGAAATAATCCACCACTTTCAACTCGAAAACGTTAACTATGAAGTCTCCTTATAAGGCTACAGCTCAGGACCATAAATGAACCATCACATTTCCATATGAAAGTAACAGTTTTAGAACTGTTAGTTCTAAAAGCAGTTATTGTTCTAAAACAGTAGTTTTAGAACAATAACTGTAGAGGGAATCAAACAGTTCATTTTCAACCTACTACTCTGTTTCTCATAATGGAAAAAAGTGGCCAACATTACAGTAAGTCGAGCCCATGCTTGTAAGCTGTCTTTCAGACAAATGTATAGTTGGGTAATGAATGAACAGTGATGCTCTTCCCTCTTAGGATGGCTGGTACCATGGGCCAGGCATTTGGTGGCAGCTGTCCAGACACTTACAGGATAAAAGATAGAATCCATACCAGGCAATGACACTGTGAAATTTTAAATTGCTTCTGTGAACAAAATGAATGGTTGATACTACGAAGGGAGGCAAGGAAAGATAAAGAGTTGCACATTAATACACAAATCTTGGACAAGGAAATTTACTGACTTTTTAAATTATGTGGCTATAACAAACCCTAGAATAAAAGGGAGAACACTTCCCTTAGAATTTTCAGAATTATTTTTAAGCAGGTAGAAAAAAATTCAGTTTCTGAGAAAACTAAAACTCATGAAAAGGAAACTAAAAAGAGTGACGTGTCAAAATGGGAAAAAACCAAACCAGGTGTGGAACTAACTCGTAATCTGAAATATCCATCATCCTACAGCCCACTGTGAAAACACTAGAAACTGTGAATGTAAAAGAGGCTAAGAACATCTGTATTTACACCTGTGCAAACCAAAAGTCCATTATCACCAGTAATCAGCAGCAGTGTAAACACTCGTCCTGGGGAAGCACACAAGAAGATTAATACTCCATCCAAGTCTCTAATCTTTTTCAGATTGCTTGAACCAGATCTATTCAATAAGCTTCTCCTTTGGGAACTTCCCCAGTGCCATTCTCAGCCATGTGAATTTCCAGCACACGCCATACATGTATTGCCACAAGTCAACAGCTCACTGTATGAAGAACATCCTTTTGCTTCCCAGTTCTCACATTATGAGAAAAAGAGAAACTGGTCACTATCCATCCTTTCCCAATCACTCGTCAATTTGTATCTCTCAATCACAGAGTCTTCCACTTGCATCTTTTCTCAGCTAGAGCCCCGTCATACCTAGCTGTTCCTCAGACACTGCTGCGCATACTTCAGTTATCCCCGTCAACCGCCTCTGAACTCTTTTCCAGTTCTGCTACAGTCCCTTTGGGGTAGGGCACCATCACCACTACAAAATACAGACACCTTATGGCTTTATACAGCAGTACAAAGATGCATTTCACTCTCCATTTTATTCCTTTATGTTCATGTCTATTCTCTCAACATCTGCTGAGGCTCTGAAGTAATGTTTCCACAGACCCACATATCACAAGCCCTCGATTGCATTCCTAAGGGGCAATGTCAGCTCAGTGACCAGTGTTTTTTCTATATGTGATTATTTTTCTTTTAAAATTTACCTCTATATACCCTTGTCCCACAAGAATACTAGCAGGGTAAAAGGAAACCAGTGCATTCACTGACTAAAGGGATCATCTTTTTTTTTCTTCAAAGATGCAATTGAATGTATAAAGGTTACCAGACGCATGCCCTTTTAAATATGTGATATTTATCTGTAAATTCCAATTATCTCCACGATGGGAAATACTCTTCAAAATTCTCTTGTCACATCAGATACTTTCAAAGACTGTAAGTTTTATCTGCTTGCTTCTGAATAAATAAATTATCTCAAAACACAATTTATCTATTCTAGTACCTGCAATCTACAGTAAGAATGACTGCCTAAAAATGAATCAAGTTTGTCACAGACGAACTTATTTAATCCACACATTAAAAACTACCCGAAGAAAAGTACGTGCAGTCTTTTAAGATAAACACTTGAGTTCTTCTCTATAGTCCTCTGGGATTTTGTCAAGGTTTTTTCAAAGACTAATCAATTACCAAGCATTCACTGCAAGACCTTGGCTAAGTAATGCTCATGTCCAACTAGATCTTGTATATCTGGCATTTTGTCCACTGGGGTAGACATAAAAGGATTGGTAGTTTCATTCTTTCACGTACAGCAAAAATTATGGGAGCCCAGCAGCCAAATGTAGTAAAACTGCTTCAACACCGAAGCTGAATTTGGCATCTGTGCTCTGCACACATGTAGCTCAATTGTTGTCCAAGCAGCGTTTCAGGATCCAAGAGGCCTCTGCAGTGGTATATGAGACAGCGCTGCAATTCAGCTGGGATTTCTCACACATCTGCCTTTCTGGTAGAAGGATTTGGAATCATCCCCTGGACAACAGGAGGGACAACAACCTCAGACAACTTTTGCAAGAAGCACTAGGGACTGGAACAGAAGACTGCACTACTTACAACTCTTGTAGCTGCTTTTTAGAAAGGGTTGCTACTGGACCACTTTTAAAAACTTTTCCCTGTGGTAGGAAATCTAGATGTGGAACTAGAAAGTCTGTATATAGAGAGAGCAACAATATGGAAAGGGCATGTAAGATGATTGATTGGAATGTATGTACTACCATGTTTTACAGGGTATAGTTTTAGCATTCTGCAAAGCAAGGAAGTGCAGCAGATTAGCTTCCTGTTCTCATGGTTTTTGAATGGTTTCATGATTTTTAAATGGTTTCATGATTTTTAAATGGTCACTAATGTTGCCTTTGCAGAAAAAACAACAAAAACAAACAAACCAACAAACAAACAAGCCTCCCAAATGAACAAAGGGATCATTAAGAGGCATAAAATGTGGCAACTATGGAGGATATAAAGGGTGAAGGTAGTCCTTTTTTCTTTACAACTTATAAAAGTAGTTTCAGTTCTTTGCCACAGAGTGTGAGCAAAAAGGACCCTGTGATCCTGCGCTTTGTACCTTTTGTTGAATGTTTAAGGGCACTAGAGATTTCAGTCTTCAAAAGTCCCTAATAACCTGAGCTTGGGTCCAATGTGTTATCTCTGGAATTCAAAAAGAAAAGCAACCAAAGAATTATTTTTCATCTGTCATACATGGAGATTCAAGTGGGAAAGGCAAGAAGGAAATCTTTGTTTGGCTATGTGACCTCTGAATGTCCTCTAAGTCACTGACATCACTGAAGTAGTGTAGTGCCTAACCTGCAATTGGCATAATCTCATTGTCACTACTCTTGTTATAAATAAACTGGAATGACTCAATAAAATTTTTCCTAAAAGTTCTTAATACAAGTATTTTTCGGATAAGGAGAGAATGATTACTTTTTTAATATGAAAGAAATTGAAGCCCACAACATGTTAACTCTTTTATAGATTGGTTTTACTTTTGGATAACCTCAAAAATACTGTTACGAAATAAGAAACAAAGCCTGCTTTTGAAATTTTTATGGAGACAAGAATGGACGTGCTTCAGTTTAGCAGTATATATGTACATACGAAGTTGTGTACATGCAGAAATACGAAACATATATTGGTCACATAAATACAGGTAAAGTAGACAATCTTTTCTCAACTCATAGTACAGTTAATAGTCTTACTTGTATGCTGAGAGGGAAGACTATACAAAATCCATTTTGTCATCTAGATTTAGACTTATAAGAAAACACTTTTCCTTCTACAGTTCCAGCATGGCATACTTTGGACATTGGAAAAGGAAAGATTTGGCTTCATACAGCATTATCTCTATATCACAACCAGAATCAAATTTAAGTGTCATTTGGCTATGTTTCATGTACTTAACATAGAATGAAAACACTTTAAAATTTAGTCTTGTTTTTAAAAATTTTCCTGTTTTACATTTTCTCATACATAATACTTTGCTACAGGTCTGTAAGACTAAAGTGTAACTGTGTTTACAAAGAAGTAATTCAGACTCCAACATGATGTGTCAGTGTATAATAGAGTGAGGCATCAAAAAGAAAATCATACTTCTGTGAATTTTGTAGAATTATTAGAATTCTAAAAGTGTTTAACTATTAATGAAGGGGAAAATGTGTATTTGATGTTATACTCCAGCATTCTAACTAAAACACTGGAGTACAGTGTAAACAAAACAAAAAAACCCCAGCCCTACAATCTTACAGATATATACTCCTGTAATAAAACACATCTGTGTTCAGTACAGTCAGTAGCCTAAGCTATTTTCCAGGCGGACAAATTCAGACCTTTTCTTAATCTACAACATACTAAAAATATTTAATATGAAGCGATGTTCACAAAGCTCTCAAAAGTGGAAGTCTGATGCTATTTTTGATTGCCAATATTAAAAAATTCAGGCTGAAATTCAAGTTGCTAAAGGAACTTTTACAACACTTGGCAAGAAGGATGAAATGCCACTGTACAGCTCAAGAAATCAAAAATAAAACTATTTAGTTTGAACTTACCAAAGCTTAGGTATTTTCTTTATATTTTTTTTCCACATGGCAAAGTGAAGAATTTCCACATTGGCAAATATCAACATTTTCTCACAGAAAAAAAAGTCTGATTTTGCTACAGCACATATTCCTCTGAATTAAAAACTATTCACTAGGAATTTTTCATAGAAAGTTACCAAATAGCAGGAAGAGAAAGGATGTTAGGAAAGAACAGCAAAAATACACAGCATCAGCCTGCATCCTCTGAAGTGCTAGTGACACTTTAAAGCAGCACTAAACTGGCTGATTTCATACAAGCATGGGGTTTGTGTAATAGATGACAGAAAATCCTGCTACAAAGGTTTCAGGGCCGTTTGCTGGGGATAACCCCTGGAGAACATTCAGGGCTTTTTGCCACATGTAAGTGATGCAGCCTTGCAAACACGTGCTAAAATAACCATGTTTGTGTTCAAACACCACCACGGCAACATTTGATCTCCCTCTGTAATGGACAGCTCTCTCTGTAACACACGTCTGAGCACGCTGAGGCGTGCACAGTTGCATTAGCATCACTTCAGGTGCGTGCTGAACCACACCTAAAAGCTGGGGTATTAAAACCAAAACACCCCACCTGGGCCCCGTTGCACAAACACTGCACCAGGCACTCCAGCAGGGAGACACGCAACCCCTGCCTGCTGCCCACGCTGCCCAGCACTGCTGAGGATGGACCAGACCAGCCTGCTCTGTCTTGGCATCCCACCAGGGACACGCATGCCCTCCCCTGGAAGCTAGGCTCTGCTCCACCGTCAACATAGGCTGAGTTTCCAGCAGTGTAATACAGATATTTCACTCCCTGACCCTCCGCTGCCGCCCAACACAAATACTGGGAGTGAGACAGCCTGCCATGACAGTAGTTGAACAGCTCTCTGGGTTTCTGCTCTCCTCAGACACTGGGAGAAGCAGTATTCTCCTTTATTATTATACCACGTTTCCTTGTGTATGTCAACTGTTCCTTAGTTACAGAGAACTGTACTCTTTCCAGACAAGCGTAATGAATCTTCAGAAAAGGAGTGATTTTTTTTTTTTTTTTAAGCATTCTAAAGTAACTCCCAGAAGGAATGAACGTTTTTATTTACAGCCTTGTCTGCTCAGATGTGAACGCATTTCTATGTAACCACCTCATGGTAGCATATCCTAGCCATCTTGTAATGAAATTATTGTGAACATATCAGCAAGACATGATCCCACATATTTAAGTCATTACAGCAAACTTTGGCTTAGATCAAAGTACATTAGTTATTTTAATTACAGCTGAGTCAATCTCCGTTAGGTATGAATAACATTTAGCCAAACTTTTCTCTGTCTTTAAGCTAAAGAAGCCTCCTTTAAATTTTAATCTTGAACTCGTGTTTTTGAGATTTACATTAGTACTAAACTCTGGCTTAATTTTCACACTACCATTATCTCTTGTTTAGGGAAAAATGAAAAGAAATCTAGTACAAAACAGTATCGGTTTGACCAATATTTATTTCCTAGACTGATTTTATACCTAAATACTAAAACACAAAGGATAACACACTGGAACATGGTAAAACATTCCCATTTGCAGTATTCTGAAGATGACATTTTTTGGGACACCCTAAGATCTCTACAGACACTTTTCCAGAGAATATTGACAATAGTTACAGATGTATTGCAAGATTTTACAGCAGCGATGTACCTCGACCAGCAATCCTCTATGGATGTCTTAAAGAAAGCACAGGTGTCTGGGAGAATTGCACTGACAGTACCACCCTCATTTACTCACTTGAATCCTCCATAATATTTATTTATGAGTGTTTCAGTGATCAAATTTACATGCCAGGGTGCTGTCAAGCAATTTTTAGTTTTTTCCCCACTGCTGCTAATAGTAAGACAATGGTGTCAAATCATGTGCAAAAAGGGAGCACATCAGTGTGGGGACAAATAAGCTCATAGAGGGTGCCCCACAAGAAGACAGATGACAAACCAAACTGTGCAAGGGCACTCAGGCAAAGCTTCCCTCCCACTGCCAGTGTTCAGGCATCTTCTCTGCGACATCAGAGCCTCAAACTCTTTGTTCATGTTCGATGGCAACTCAGCGTCACCTTTTTCCCTTGCTTAAGGGTGTTCAGATGCCATTGTCCACTGCACCACCATCACAGGCTGCTGGCTGAGCCTGCCCAGACCTAGGGGCCTGCTCAGATCCAACAGGCATACAATAGCCAGATGAACCACAGTCCTGGATCACAGCTGTCCTCATTTTCCCATGCTGGAACCACTAACCCAAGTACCTCATCCTGTTATTGTCTTTGAACCTACCAGCTTCTGTCCTTGGGGAGCACAGCCTAAGGGACATGAATCCATGTCTTTCAACATCTGTGACACTGATACCTCAACTCAGCCTTGCCAAGCCAAACTGGGAACATTGCTGGAGATAGCTCACATATTGTGAATTTGAGATACTTGAGGTCAGCTGGTCATAGATTTTAAGGAGCAGTGTTTTTATTTGGATATCTAAAATGGAGCTTAGGTAGTACTAAGCATCTAATTGCTCTTGCAATTCTATTTTCTCTCCGCAAATTCCTTCAGAAAGGTCTTGATACTTCACATGGTTCCTTTCACGGCTACACTTATTTAAGGTTATAGCTCTAATGCACAAACTCTTCGTTGAATCCATAAGGACTGTAGTAGCTTAAAAATTTCTAGGGCTGACATCAGGACAAAGGGAAGCAGATAAGGAAGAAATTATTCCATATTTTGAAAAGTATTCAGCAATTGTTATCTACAACCTGTTTCTCAATCACTCCCAGTCCCCTAGATATTTCCTAAAGTCCTAAGGCCAGTCAGGAAACAGAGGCAGCTCCACATGATCAGCATAATCATTCATCCCAGGGGGTTGGAACTAGATGATCTTTAAGGTCTGTTTCAGCTCAAGCCATTCTATGATAAAAAAAGACCCCCAAATTTAGTGATTTGTGACTGACAAGCCACAAAGCCAGGTTCTGAGGCGTCACTGTTCCTTTTCCAAATAAAAAGGTGTTTAAGAAAACATGTCTAGGTCCTCAGAAGCATCTAGAATAAATATATACAAGACTCCAGAAATCAGAAAAGGTCCCAGATTATTACTCTCTAAAGCATTTAGATTCTGCATTATTGGTAGTTTTAAAAAACCCATAATTCTTCCTTTAATAAAATAACCTCAGTACCTCTCAAATGGATCATTATGGATACCATGAACATCCTTAGTGTATTGTCTGATTATGAACAATATGGTAACTGATGTATTACCATAACTGTAGGGCTTTATGCATTCAGAAGCAATCCCAAGTCTCAAAGTCCATGGAAACCCAAAAGAAGAGACTTAGGAAAGGTTCTGTCTGGTGCAAATGTACCAACAGGCATGTTAAGAGGGTATATTAAGTAACTTGACATGATGCTGTTAAAAGTCAGTGATGTTCACAGTTTTAAAAGGGTCTGTACAGAAGCAGGCTGTGAAAAGATTCAAGGAATGCAGCCATTCACTGCAGAAGTGTATTTCAGGTTCAAGGATTGCAAGACAAGGAGGAAAATCTTCCATGCACATGTATGTGTACTTACCTCCTCCTCCCCCCAAATTCCAGCAGGAGAATTAATGTAGGAGAAAGAAGGAATAACCAAACAGTAGCTAATGACTCTAAGTCATTCTATGAAAGGTGAATTAAGTACTAGAAACAAGTTCTGAATAAAAACACAGTATTTAAATAAATAAATAAAATTTTAAAAGGAAGGTAAAAACAGATCTGTGTCATGCAGAAAAAATGGCATGGTAAATTAAAAGGATCTTTTTTTACCTGGAAATTACAGGCTACTGAATGCAGAAGGGAAACATTCTGGAATTTGAAATATGCTTAAAGAGCCTAAAAACCAGAACAGGTGTTGTCTGCCATCCAAAATTACTTTGAAGAGATGACAGACAATTAAGGGAAACTCTGAGTCATCATCCAATGTTGCTTGCTTAACCATACAAAAAGAATGAGACATAACACTATCTTATTTTCTAGAACTTAAATGCTCTTTCTCTTACCAAAATCTATTACCTTCTGAAACAGAAAACCTCCACACTCACTCTGTAAAATCTGAATACTGTAAGCAAAACATAGTACCCTGGCTTAGGAAATCAGCCAGCCAATCTAGACTGAAGCACCTCAGTATATTAATTTAAGATTTAACAAGCACAGCTCTTCCAAAACAGAAGCGTAAAGCTGAATGTGAAGGGTGAACGCTTGAGCTGGTGTGAATCAACATCGCTCCACTGAAGTCAACTGCACTACGCTGTTCAAAGAGGATGAGAATCAATGCTCTGTTTTACATAAACAAGTATTAGCAAACATACCCAATTTTCTGCTGAAATTTTACATGCCAGTCAGGCTGCATTTCTCACCTCCAATCCAAGAACATAAGTGAAATGGCTCTGTACAACTCTCTGTTGGTAACATGAAGACAACATTTGGCAGAAGGAAGCCTTCTGCAAACATCCAACGCGGGCTCAAAAATATTGTTGCTTTTCCACTGACAAAATTGATTTATCTTTAGCTACCAGCTGGACTCAGGAAAGATGGATGAATTCTGTAATGGAGATGGAATGCCCTATTTTATGTCTGTCTCATTACCATTCTGTATGCTCCTTTTCTCAGACTTCAGTAGGATTTTAAAAAGGGGAACACTTCCACTTAATAAAACCCTAATTTTTAAGAGTTTGTTTGGGTTTTTGCAGGGAAGCATTTCAGCCAGCTTGTCTTTAAACTCCAGGACATTTAGATAAGTGAGAAACTAACTAGTAAAATACCTCTAAAAGCAAATAGCAGATTTGTAACTTCAACAGCCTCCTTCCTTTCAGAGTCCTAACAGCCATTCTGAGTCCTAAAGGAGGTTCATACAGTCATTGCTTAGAAGAATAGCACATCTCCTGCTCCCACCATGAACAGCTTGGGAACCAGGGTCAGGTTTTGAATTGCACAGGTCCAGTCTTGGCAAAATAATTAATGTGCCCAGGACTGCAAATTATCTATCTTCTATCACCAATTCTACTAATTAAAAAAACCAGAAAATTTATAATTATCTTATTTTCCTGTCAGGCAATAACTACTTATGCTATTAAATAAAATGTACAAAGTCCTGCAAACACAAGCAGCAGGAGAGAAGTACAGAAAGCAGGACTCTGAATCTCTGATCCACATCATGACCACAACAGACAGGAGGGCACCTGGAACAGGGTACAGAGGGACAATCAAGACCCTCAACAGGGCAGCAGGAGAGGAGGACAAGTGTTTGCTGCAGATGAGAGCAGGTAGTTGCTCCCTATTAATCTCGTTTCCAAGAGCTCAGGCATGTCACCTCTGAAAATCTGTTCTTTGTGAATAGCTGAATGCAAGGACAAAACTAAACTGGGTGCACATTTTTAAAGCAGTATTGTTCCGAGGTATTTAGCAACCCTCTTTCTTTTTCATTAGACGTGCCTATATTTTGGGCTGCCTGTGTTTGCAAGCTTCCCTTTCGTATTTCCTGTAATGTTCCTCACATTAAAGTAACTACCAGGTTCTTTCTTACTCCTTGATTCCATTGTGAACCAAAACAGGTTTAACCATTTCCCTAACCGAGACTTGCTGAGAGTCACCTGGGTACAGCACACACATCTGAGCCGGTCACTGACTTCTGACATGGTGTTTAACCTTCTGCTTCCTACCCCATGCTCTGTCCCTCCTATTTGTAAGGAAGCAGCTTGGAGCTTTGAATATGCCTTTGTGTGAGTAGGCTTCCTGCCAAAGGAAGTAGCATCAGTTTCAGCTGAGGTTTCAAGGCACTCCACTGGGAACAACAGTACAGTTCAAAACACACCATGCTGTCTCACCTGGGTTTGGCTGGGGTAGTTAATTTTCTTCTAAGTAGCTGTGTTTTGGATTTAGTGTGCCTGTGAGCAGGTGCACAAGAAGTTTGGGAGGGGAAGCACAGCCAGGACAGCTTAGCCAAACTGGCCCAAAGGATATTCCATACCACAGAATGTCATGCTCAGTTTTTAAAGTCAAGGGAGTTGGCCAGAAGACACAGATTGCTGCTTGGTGGCAGGCTGGGAATCAATCAGCAGGTGGCAACCAATTGTTCAGTGCATCACTTGTTTCTCTTGGGTTTTATTCCTTTCCTATTATTATTATTATTGCTATTATTAACGTGACAATAATTATTATTAAACTTTATTTTGTTTCAGGTATTAAACTGTTCTTCATCCACAAGGTTTACCTTTTTTTCCCAATTCTCCTCCCTACTTGAGGCGGGGTGGTGCACGACAGTGAGCGAGCAGCAGCGTGAGTTTTAGGTTAAACCAAAGCGCTGTTCTACCCTTAGGCGTACCTGAAAAAAAAACCCCAAATACTGTGGCAGAATATACCACTGTGAAATCCAGGTGGGCTTTGGTTTTAGGTTCGCATCCTAGGATGGGTGTCATTGCACAGCCAGCATTCAAACCTAGGAGTTATTGGTCTTATAATGAATACGGAAACATGGCATTGGATTGTCTTCAGAAAAGCCTGATCACTTGCAGTGCTGGTTCGATTTTGCTCTACTTTTCCACGTTTCCCTAGAGTGGAAAAAAAGTTATGGGGTGGGAGGGGGGGTCAGAAAACTGTCAAGAAATCTGTCAGGGAATTATCGGACGTATTGTTTGCAAAAAAAGTAACTGTTCAGGTTATCGGATGCCTTATCATCTGTTAGGTTCAGATCTGGAGTCAGTTTGGTGTCTACCCTCCATAATCACTTTTGTATATTTCATAAAGCACAGGATTTGCTGTGAGGATTTTCCTCTGCTTAAAATTAATGAAATACTTTTTCAGACACTACTGTTATTTCCTGTACTACTAAAACACACAACTATCTTAAAGCACTTAGAAGAAGATTAACTGGTCAGGCCTGGTTAATTCATGAATAATAATCATGGGTTTGGTCTCTGGATGAGAAACTAATTTTCATTTTTGTCATCTGTTGGACATCATTTGTTTGAGTTGGCTATAACCTGGTAGAAGTCTGACTCATACCCTGAGAACCAGCGTCTCCACAGAGTTAAGTATTCTCATTCTCTCTCCATTTCTGAAAAAGAATTATTGCTTTGTGACCGTGTTCCTCACTGCCTTGTCCAACATATTTGGCGGGGGAGGGGGGGCGGGGGGGGGTTCGTTTGNGGGCGGGGGGGTGTTCGTTTGTTTTATTGGTAGTAGTATCTTGGGTAAGGTAGATAGATTTTAAGACAAGATACAGACCTCAGTAGCAAGGGCCCTGGCAAAAAAAGCCTGGCCTAAAAGAGTTTTTAATCTAAACTGGCAAAGGATGGATAGATAAAGATACACACAAAGAGGCTGCTGACAATATGGTTATAATTTATTAATGCCACCGTAACAGGAATGATGGCTTCATCTGCATGCATGTACACTTGATGGACTTTGCCCTCCATTAACAAAAATTTTTAAAAATTAAAAATTAATTCCTTTATTGCCAACACATACAGCCATGTTGCCATCCCACCTTTTTAGGACCTTCTTGAATTACAATACAGCACGAGGCTATCAAAGCAGAAAAGAATTCACTTGCTGTGATTGTATGGGAAGTGCAAGAGGAGATAGATGACTTACTAAGCTAAAACGATGTGTCATCACAAAATAATGTCTCAGGAAGTGGGGAAAGAAGTAGATCTGGTTTAATACTCCGTTGTACTGCTTGGTTGTGTTCTCCAGTACCTGACAAGGGGCCTGCTGACTGCAGTTCTCCCAGCAATGTGGCATTCATAACACTGAGCACCAGTCAAGAAATGTACTGGCATGGTTCTGTGGCAGACAGTAAATAACTGATCTCAAACATTGCTTAGCTTGAACTGAAGACATCAGGAACATAACCAGCATTACTGAGTCTACCTGTGTACTCTCCAACATGAAATAACAGTGTTAATTTCAAGGTAAAATTTAAAAATAAGAATATTAGGGTTATTTAGGTACTTACTTTTGGGGACAGGTTGTAGGTGGAGGTTTTTTTAGTTTGGGTCTTTTGAGTGTATTAACTTTGAGAAAATAGGTATCATCCAAAAAAACATTCCTGGTTCACACACTTCCTGTAAACTTGAGCAAACACGGCAATTTTCAAGCTGGGCCGATTTTTTTACTCAATTTTATTTGGCTAAAAGTAGGGCTTATAATGAATCCTGGCAACACTTTAACTAAAGAGAGACTACCTCCCATGTATAAGCAATTCTGTTTTAAATGTGAGTAATCTGAAAATCGCCATAGTCAAAAGGGATTGACGTTTTAAAACGAGCTTAATAATATTTTAGGGAACCCAATCGGTATTTTAAAGTAAGACCAAGCTATTCTAAAAATTCAGCTGCTACTGAAGTCTCATGTACAATGTAATTTTATTGCATAGCACTGTACTGAAAATGTATGCTTGTTTTTAAATGACACTGCTTCTCAAATCTTTCCTCTAAATTCTATTTTTGCAAATGTATGCCATTGGTACGTGTTGTATGTGTACAGAACACAAACAATATTATTGTGCCAGAAAAAGAACTTAAGAGTGTGGCAGATAAAGAAAATGATTGGGCTTGCATTATTTTAGATTTTCTCAAGACCTTCCTTTTTTTTTTTTCAAATTTTGAAGCTAAAAATAGAATACAAGCCTACAATGAAGTCCTCCATGCATTTTTACTCAGATGAAGTTTTGCCACTGCAGTTTTAAATTAAGGCCACACAGATTTCTCCTCTTTAAATATGGGAGGAAGCATGAAATTTGCTTTTTTCACAAGGACAAAGGGCTAAGAATGAGTCTAAGCCAGCACAGTTGATTCAAGAGAGGTGAAGCATTCAGAGAAGGAGTATATGAGAAACAATCTCAAAATATGCATTAAGCACCAAATCATGAACCTCGTGATATTCAGTGCCACATGAATATCAGCCCCGCAGGCTACCACTCCCCAAGTGCAACTTTACCCCAGATTTGGAAGGTCAAATAAAGTACCTGTTCACAACACTTAATGGGTAGGATGTGTGTGCACGTGGAAAAATGCTTTCCAAAAACTACCACCTATTTTAGAAAGCAAAAAGTGGTGGTACCCATTCCAAACCATCATGGAAGTCACAAGAACTCAGCATGAAAAATCCACATGTACATGCATCCTTAACAAACAAATATCATAGGGAAAACCCCCATATATTTTTCTAAATCCTACATGAAGTATTACCTCCAGCAGAGCATCCACAAAAGATTTTATCTAGCACCATAACGAGTTTTATTGCTGAATCTCAATTATAATTATTCCTCGTACATCTAGTTATATCATTTAAGTGAGAGTTAAGTATCTAAAAGCAAGCAGACAAAGACACAGCCTAAATCCATTTTGCAGCTTCCAAATCTAATACTCTTCTTTGAAGATATGTCTTAATAAAAAGCAATGTGTTTTGCTGGGTAGAGGAAGTCAGCAAAATTTCAAACTTTGTTATTTTGTAAGGCTGTGAGAGACTTTGAGATCATTTTACTAAAGTAGTCTAATGTTTACCTTACAAATAATCACTGAAGCACTTTTCAAGCAGTCTGGAGTGCACAGGAGGGTTTTAGTTAAAACGTGAATTGTAGGTATCGGATCACAAATGTGTGTTTTCCTATGGTAAATCCTGCACTTGGCTTATCTGGATTTTCCTGCATCTTTCATAATGGTATCTAGTTTCCAGAATTATCTTACTTATTTCTGTTACTAATTTCTTTGTCTAGATATACAACAGCATGAGGAAGTTTAGCTATCTGAATATCCTCACAGCAGTAGTATTAAGACAAGTTTTTACACAATTGCATGTAAAATGTTTTTTCAATATTGTATTAAAATGTCTGATTTTTAAGTCACATTCCAGTAACTTATTCCTTCCCATATGCCCAAGAAAAAAAAAATCCCCAAAGGTCACTAAAGAGTGCATGTCCTGGACTTGGCTGCCAAACCTCACCCAAGTTCTTATTTCATAATCAGAACATTGTCTCCAGCTACACATCGGTCATTTGTGTTTTGCAGATCTGGAAAAGGTTAAACCACTGAATGAAGAAGCTAAGGTTAAAAATGGTTTTCTCTAAACAGTCATATTTTTGTGCTGAAACAAATCTAAAGGCTTGCAGAAGAAAACTTCAAGTTTAGGACACAATAGATCATCTTAATAGCGGATAAAGCATGTTTGTACTGCCTACATAGTATTTCTCCTGTATAGAAACGCAGTCTGTCAGGAGAAGCAAAGGAGGCAGCAAAACCTCAATCCACTTTTTGTGCATAATGAACCTTGTTGATTTAAGCACATAACACCATAAATTACCCCATATGGCTTGCAAAGTGCTTATGGTGCTGATGAGCACCAGTAGCTGTCGTAACAAAATAGACCCCACTTTAGGAACTATTCTTTCCAATCATTATTTTCCTGCAATTGTCAAGCTTATGGGTGTATGTAACAAGAAGGGGCTTCCCTGGTGCCCACTGATGTGGTTGTTTTTGGCTCAAGATTTAAACTAATCATTAGGGGCATTCAACTGTAAGGAAAAATTGCACATTTGGTAAAGTTAATGACTGCTTTCATAGTCCCCAGAGAAGGCCAATAACATGTTGCACTCCACTTGGTTTCAGGTCCAGATCATTGCTGTTTTTGAGTATCACTGAAGGCCAGCTACAATTTGGCTGTTCTGCTACAGGAAAAAGTCTAGCCAAAACTGATCCCATCTTTACAAAACGGAGGTTTTTCTTCACAAATATATTTCTTTAGGAATACATTCTCTTGGTTACATATCTGAATGCAGAGATAGCTTGCTTAAGACCAGTCAAGCCAAGTATTTTCCAGGCAGTACAATAAAAGATCTTATTCCATGAGACCTTCTAACACCCTCAATAAAAGGAAATGGAAGAACCTTACCCCTATCTTTTATATGAATGTATAAGGAGAGATTATCATTGACCTTCTATCCATGATCTGCCCAAAGTGCTTACTTGCTGCTGAGGTCAGATGTCATATAACTGCAGAGGGGTTAAGGAAACACAGGAGTGAAGAAATTGATAAAGATATTAACAGTACTAAGAAATTTCTGAAAAAAAATCAAAGTATTTTAGGTAGTTGCAAGTGACCATGACTCATACCACTGCAACACAGGAATGAGAATTACCTGTCCATTGTTCAATAACAGTAATTCTAAACTTTCTAACAATCTAATTAAACTTTATTTCAGCAGTCAAGCAGAACACAACAGCACCCCTTGCCACAAAAAACCCCAAAACAACAACAAAAAAACAACAACACACTTTCCCCCCAACCTCCCCCCACCAAAACCCACAAAAAGAACAACAAAACTGGACAGAAAATAGTAAGGGAAAAGGATAGAGTTTTAGAAATGATAAAACAGCATTTTAAAGTCTCAGTGATGCTTCCAGCTATTTACCATCTGGCTCATTTTATTAATGTAAGGTTTCCACCAGGAAATACTTGTTTTGAGAAGATTATTATTGCATTAATGTCAGGATCTGGTAAGCAAAACAAACAAACAAAAAAAACCCCTAACAAACAAAAACTCCAAACCAACAAACAAACAAAAAGCCAAAGACAATAATAAATCAGTCAGTCTTTGGCTTGTCCTATATTGCAATCAGTCTTTTATAATATTGGATATATTTTAAATGTGGATTTCAATACTTTGCCTTGACCTTGTAACTGTTCTACACTTAATGGTTTAAAACATAGACTGCCATTATCAGGTTACACTTCCTTTGCTGATGCAACAGTCTTCCCAAAACTACTTCCAGTAATAACATTTTTATTTGGCTTACCGTGATGTAGCCCTTTAGCATAATTACTTCTTATCATTGAGTCAATATAACACTCAAAATTAGAAGCTGATTTGCACATTTTACAGACAAATCAGATGAACTGAAATCCTGATTTTGGTAGAGCATAGTCTTCCCACTGCAGAAGTGGAAGCAGGGGGTGGCCAGGGGAAAGCACAAAGGAATGCAAAGCTATCCATATTGGCCAATAATTCTTAAGAAAACTCTTGAAACTGCCAAAACTAAAAAGCTTTTGCTGCTCTCATTCACCTTTAAACATTGGTTAGAATAGAGACTGTGCACAAAAATAACACATTTGTACATTTTATGCAGTCTCCTCTGACCTCTTAAACAGATTCCTAGATACGTTTTCAGTGCCTGTCCATTTGAATAGCAAGGGAATATTCTGTCACTCTTAATACTTTACTTGCTCTGCAAAGGCTTCACTGTTTCTCAAAGATGAGCGCATACCCATCTAACTACCCAGAAAAGCTGAACCTCCCCTCCTCCAAAAACAACAAACTAAAATCAAAAGTTACGGCACCTAAATCTTCCGTATAGGCACAGTTCACTAATTTGAAAATGTCTTGTGCAGCTTAGCAGGAAAGTTCCCAATCCGTTCAGAGCAATCCAAAACAAGCCTCTCAGATATGAAATCAGAGTGCTCACATGGGGATTTACAGATTTAAATCACAAAACAAAATCTTTGTTTTGGAGTTGCTTTGGAGCCAAGCTATAGTTCAGGGTTTGAAGGGGGGATTCAAGCCAGTGACTTCATAGTTGAGAGTCTAAGGGGTTGGACTCATCTCTTGTGAGCTTTTTGTAAAACTGAGTCTCGCAAACTAAACTATTATATTATTAAAGGCAATAATGAGGCAATAATTTCTTAATGTAAGTGAAATCATCTTATTAATACAAATCCCAGTGCTACACTTATTAGCTTGCCCAAGTATCTCTAACTTTTATAAAGATCTTACAAAGCCTCCAGATCCTGAGCTAAGTTCCCCCCAGCTGAAATGCAAATGCCTCCAGAATGGAATACCACCGTTATCTTGCAAATCGAAGCAACACTACGCAGTGCTTTATGCCAGAGTTAGAGAATGCCAAATCAACTGAACCTCACTGAGGAAACTCTACAGCCAGCAGAGTAAATAGAAACATATCCAGAGTGCCCTCTAAATGATAATTTTAAGTACATGTAAATATTCCATTAATTGAGAAGTTGCCAGTAAGTAACATTCAAAACCAAATGCTATATATCAACAGACTGGTCTTGTTCTTAAGTCCTAATGATTTCCTTCTGCAGCTTTTCACGAGATCTTAGTTGTAATTGTCAAACTTGAAATCTAGCCAATACATTTAATTAGGGGAAAAAGGGGCTAATGGATGTACTTAAAAGATAATTGCCCCCAGATTTTAATAATGTTCAGGAACTAGGTGTAACTTTTTATTCCAAATTCACTCCCTTACTAAGGTAAAATTCAAGTACTGTGGAAGACACACGATAAACCCAAACTTTGCCTTTAAATCTAACTGGCCTCCAACTTTCTCTGCGCTCTTCTATTTCCTGCCCACACACAAAAACCCTCTTATTTAAAACTGATTCTGAAATAACATTGTGAGATGTGCAGTAGCTGAAGAACAGTGTCTCTGACCTATCCACTGCTCAGTTTTTCTGCCCCTTTGATCTCCAGCTCCAGACCACTGCTTCCAAGTAAAGACTGCCGTGAAAACAACTGCACTCCTTCAGTAAGGAACAGACATGTAAGGTCTACACCTCTTCTACATGGCAGTTAAGTTTTCCTTTTAAAATTAGTTTAAACATTTATTGGTCTAAGCTGCCAGTTTAATTAAACACTTTTTGTTACAACTCCAAGAGTTGAAATTCTGGAGCTTCAGAATGCCTATGCCAAAATCCAATCTGCCCAAGCACATTTTTTTGTTCATTGCCAGCTGAGTATATAGAAATTGGCTCTGAAACATAGGCCAAGGCCTGTAACACTGCACCGCATGCATACGAAATGCCTGAAGGTGCCAGCAATATGTACTGCACACAGCTTGACTTTACAAAGTGCATATGTCCAAATCACCAGGTCAAGACTTGGAGTAAACTCCTCAAAATCAAAGCCAGAAAGTAATTCCTTTCTGTTGTGGTTACTGTATCTGTTTCTATCCCAGTAACATTAGGGTGTACTGAGCATTCCCACAATTGCAATCGGGGTGGGCGCCTGCTTGTAGGTGTGAAAAGAAGGGCTCCTTCTTGCCAGTCCCTGCAAGAGTTAAATCAGGCACATACGATTTCTTCAGTCTGCTTTTCATGAGACACTGTCCCATGCACCTCAGAGCTTTCAAACTGGCTGTCACACAGGAAGAGAAAGGAATCACAGCCATAGACATCCCATTGCTAAAGTGGTAGGGTATCACAACAACAACAACAAGGGAGAAAAGGTTAAAAAAGAGAGGATCTCTCTCCATGCCACAGCTCACAAATGATAAATGCAAATGTACACAACCAATGCAGTCTATTAAAATGCCCAATTAAGGAAAAAAAATAGTGAAGCTGATCCTATTTTCTGTCTAGAATCACAGAGCCACGGAACGGTGTAGATTGGAAGAGGCCTTAAAGACCACCTCATTCCAAGCCCACTGCCATGGGCAGGGACACCTTTCACTAGAACACCTCCGCCAAGATGCAAATTCGGAAAAAAAGGAGTGTGAGACAAATTAGATTGTTCTACATATTTCTCAAAATTCATCATCCCAGGGTATCGTGGTTAAAAGAAAAGGAACAGGAAAATAATGTGATAAAAGATTCTAATATAGGGAAAAGTTTTTAAGAAATGGTCACCCCTCACCCCACCTGCATCACAACCACCAAGAAGATTTAGATATGGTCCAAATGCCAGCATGGGGAGTGGTCCACCGGGCATCACAGTCTCAGTAACCATTTTAAATATCATCTCTTTTCTACAAACAAGATTTATGCGATTAATTACACAGAAGAAGAATGAAGACAACTCAATTTAAGGATTATAAATAGTTTCCAGTGCTAACAACACATACGTGCTTAACAATGGAAGGTAAATTAACCTGAATTATTGGATTATGGTCATTTCACACACCAGACTGAGCATTCCCTGGAGGTGTATGTACACTGTACTCACTGGCCAGCTTTAACCTGCCACTCACTGGCTGGCCCAGAGGAGCCAGACTCAAGCACCAGGAGATCAGCTACAAATGACTATGCAAGGGTCACATTTTCAACTCCATTTCTACATATCCTATCATCTGAGGATCCTGTGGGGAGGACAGAGTAGATTTTCTTCTATGATTTCTCCACTTAGGCAGCTTTGTCCACGGTAAACTGTTCTGTAGAGACAGATTAAACCTAACAGCCCCTCACCCTCTCGTGCTCCAGTAGCTATGCCTACAGCACAAGGCAAGTGCCATCCTTGTCGCACTCCACGGGTTTCCTCTGGAAAAAAACTCCAGAGCATGCGAGGATGAGAGAGGAGGAAGAAGAAGCTGCAATGGGCTCTAATACATTTCCCAGGCTGTATGACCGGGGGTGAGGCTGAAGGACTACATCACGAAACCCACAGTGCAGACACCACCAGTGTCCAGCTTCATGTAGGGCAGACTTCAGCTCTCCTAGATATTGATCTTTAGCAAGCACACATGCTTATGCTGCTTTTCTCATAAATTACGTGAGCTTTGGTTTCACCTGTGAGACAAAGTGAGCTTTCTTCCATCAAGCACATGGACAGGAACTAAAAATATATAGAAGAAATGTACACCACAGTCAACACATAAAATAATGCCAACATTGATCCATCTATGCAGAGCTCTGCTAGAGTAGAAGTGCTGCCTAAAATATTTCTGCCTATGCCTCGTCTCTAATAAAAATTTCATACAGAAATGAAAACTTTTCATGGTAAGTGTCTGCTTTCTTCAGGACATTTTTCACTGGAAAGCCAAAATCCTACTGTTTTCACCCTGAATGTCAAATCCTCAATTTTTGGCCAAAAACATAAAAGCCTTACTAAAAAATCTGGTAATAAAACCCTGACAAATGTTCTATGTATTGCTTTTTATCACAAAATTACAGATTTTTCTACAAAGATTATTCTGATCAGGTTAATATTAGGAACACTCCATAAAAGAGATGTCTGCATGCACATAATTACTTAGCAGACACTGAAACAATCTATAGACTTGTTCACCACTTTTTGTCATTTCCGTGAAATTTTTTGTGCCCTGTAAATGGTCTCCTAAGAGCAGTTCTCTATATGTCACATTCAGCACATGTGGAACCATTTGACAGACATCAGGCCTAACAAATTTTTAAATAAGTGACTAGAGAATCATGTAGATGCTCTACTTCACTTTTTTTATCAAGCATAAGTTATACTCCTGTATTAAAAAGGGTAGTGCTTGTGCACCAGGCTCTCCTTTTTTACTACAGAGCCCCTAATCCCAAAGCACTTCCCTGAGCTCCCACACCTGGCATATTGTCTGAGAAAAAACATGTGTTATGGAATAAAACATTGGAACATCAAACTGCCCCATTTAACAGACAGATTTTTCCACAGAAAATATATGAAAAAAAAAATCTAGACCTATATAAGAGAGATCCGTGTTAATTAATAGCCCTTGACAATCATCATTTTTCACATCCAGATTTGCCAAATGGCAATTATCTTTTCTTGTGACAGGCTCCAAGCACATGCAGCCTCAGACCATGGAAATAAAAATACTAAAATCACTCTCCTATAGCGCCAGAGTCTGCACCTCTTCAGTGAACAATTCTTTTCCGTCAGCGTTTGTTATTTTTTCTGAGGAGAACCAGAGTAAATAACCAAATAATTTTGAGAGACTGCCTGTTTACACCCAGTTGACTTTGTGCTCTGATCTGCTCTGATCCTTCTTTGGCTCCCTGACGTCATGACCACGTTCACACCCAGATGAAACCCAGACAGTGGTTAGTGGTGTGAGACCAGCCTCCAAACTTAGGCACCTAAATTAGCAGGTCTGAACATGGCTGTATGAAATTAAATTTCTCAATAACATTTATCAAGTAGATAAGAGTTACAAGCTCAGGTACAGAAGCTGGACACACCGCACAAATTGTCTCTCCTGTGAGCACAGTATAGACCAAGACCAAGGGAAACTTCTAGCCCTGTACTCAAAAATTCATTCTTTACCATCAACACACCAGAAACAAAATTATCATGGTTCCAGGATATTTAGGGTAACAGAATAAATTTTGGCTAACAAGGATAAATTTGGCTTATGTCAAACACTCAAGCAAGTACTAAACAGACGTGACATACATACTACGAAATTCACTAAAATATTCCGTTTAAATATTTTTATTTGATTTCACTATAAAGAAATTCACCACTGGAATGATTTCAGAAGAAAAACCAGCAAATCTACTCAGATTTGCTGACTGGAACTGACTTGAAAAATAAGTTATCTCAGTAACAGTCAAAACACTAAAAAAACATAATTACTTAGTCAGGAAGACGGAACGGATTCAGTGGTCTCTCAAAAAATTGTGTAGCATCCTTCCTGCCCTCAAGAATTAATAGCTACAGTTAATAGCATTTCTCAGTTGCTTTTGGAGTAAAGATCTACTCAGTCTAAAGGTTATTAAATTCCTAATGACACACTCAAAGCTACCCCTAAGGTTGTATTTAAGAGAGATCACTAAGTAGGGCCCAGTATATTCAAATCAAGAAGCTGAATGAGAATGTGAACAATCCACCGAGCAAAAGTTAACAGCAAAACAGTTTTGAATACCCTGACTGAAAACCACAGCGTTCCAGACAACAGAAACTATGGTAAAGACAGAGACAGAGCCTGAACACTGGATTAGGGAGTCTACCCAAGCTCCTTCTGCAATATGTCAGCAACACCTCCCTCAGCAGTGCTGCTAACAGCACCTCTAGCGCACAACGAAAGGTGAATTTCTGATACATGAACAGAGATAACAGCCTAACCTTGCCTCTGCTTTACCTGATGCTGTACAAAAATATGAGGAGTATGGAGAGTAAGGGAGAAAGCAGAGAAGCCAATTGCCCCAAGCACCAAACTCCCTGCCCATAGCTCTATGCGAATGTGTGCACATGAAACAGCTTTAACCAAGAGATCTGACTCTGGGGTATTGAAAAAGACTTGAAATCATGAATTGGCAGGCAAATTCCATGTTTTCCAAGCCTTGGATGCCTTTTTCAAAATCACCTGCTTCACTGAACTGGGGGCTGTGTCATTAACGAAGATACAAATAATAGTGATTTTATTCAGGAGTAAGCAGAATTCTGAGGTCCTTGCTTCCGGTTTTAGACAGACTTTACCACAATGCCTGCTACTGCCTCATGGACAAAATAAATGTGGCATTCATGTTAGCTGCAAACTGGCTAAGCCTGCTCCTTTCCTCAGAAACTGCAAGTTTCTGTCCCTTCCTACAAGTCTGAAGAGAAATTATAGCAGCTTCTGTTTTCTTGATCTAGACCCAAGTCCCAGAGTACACAGAATTTCTTGTGAAATGAAATGACAAAGAAATATCATCAGCATTGAAGCATTCCACAGACAAACAAAGTGAAGAACCCAGGAGATGGTACTACATGGTATAGGCTCAGAGTCTCTACATGTATAAATCAAGAAAACTGTTTGGACTATAATGCCTTACAAAAAATTCCCCCATTCTGTTATTTTAAAGTCCATTATTTTCCGGCATTTCTATTTCAACTTGATATTTATCATGTGCCTGATTCTGTACTAACTGGATGCTGTGGCAATGCTTTCAGTGAACTCAAAAACCCCATATCGAGCCTCTGAGTGCTTCCTAGGAATCTTTTCAACCTCCTTCTGATTGCTCTTTAAGGTCAAGAAGAATGGCTAATATAAATGATTTATAGTTAAAAAAAAAAAAAAAATTAAAAATACCTGAACTTCCAGAACAGAGCTTTAAAATGCCAGGACTATTTCTTCTATGGAAACCAACTCATGAGTATTCTAATGCAGTCAGTCCCTACTTTCATGCTTTTGGGCTATGAGAGTGACTAAATTCAAGGTGATACCAACAAGCTAGCCTTCATCCCCATCTTCATCCCCATCACGCTACAATCTATCATCATGAAAGAGTACATGAAACTAGAGATAGTTTTGAAATATAGGATGGGGGAGACAACTGGGATATAGTAAAGAATGCATATAAATCTGATGTTTCCTGACCATCACCTACAAATACAACAGTCTTTGGATGAAATTCCAGGGTCATGTTTATGTAAGTGAAGGGTGGCAGGTATGTATCACTATGTTTATTTGTGAGGCAAATTGTTACTCTGCTGCAGTTTTGGACAACAAGGCTGCACTTGCTTGTTATGAGTAGTCCACAACAAAAATCTGACTCATAGAGGTCAACTCCGGTGTTTATATTACTTTATTTGCATCAACCCAAATGTCAAAATAAGTACAATTTACTGAAACCAGGCTCTGTCACAAATTATACACCACAGAAGACACAGCACAAAATACACATAATGAAATACTTTCACATTGCTTTTATAGCCTGAGTAAATTTTTACAATCAAAATAAAATTAAAAAAAAAAACAAAACAAAACCCCAAAATAAAATAAAAAATGAAGGTATTCACATAAAAATCTCTTCAAACCAGATATTTTGCTTTTGGTAATTAGTAAACCAGAAAAGGAAGAAAACTCTGTGACCCTGCTGCCTTTCACCACAGACCACCAAGTGTCCCTGGAAGGTTTCTGTAACCTGATGATCTGCCCCAAAGCACACAAGAGGCCACTGAACTGGGTGAGATGAGTTACCATTACCATTACCTCTGATCATTTCTGCAGTGGTAATTACTGCAGCACCAGAGGCATCGAAGGCCAAGGCAAAACTGCAGAAGCTGTGCCCACGTGAAGCTGGTTTCTAGCAGGGAGCAGTAGGGGAATTCAAGATGTTCTAAAACCATTTCGTTACCAGCTCACTGCCCTTCTTCCCCGCAGCCCTACAGGCGCTGTCCCTCCGCAGCGTGCACCTCCTCAGGTCATGTCCTGCATGGAGAATGGAACACAGAGTGACAGACGTGGCCTGTCCTACCCTACTGAGAAGCTCTTCATAACCCAGAGCACTCTGCTCAATGCCACACGCCCAACTCCCGTCACAAGAAATACTTCTGTAATGAATGGGGCTGTGAAGGAGGCTCTGAGGGAATTTGTTGTTTTATTCAGCACTTCCTTTACGTTTACCTTGCAGACAGAGGCAAATTGTTTCTTTTCTACTAAGCAGAGAAGCTGCTAATATTAAAAACAAATCTGAATCTCCTGCTGAGACTTGGTTTTATTTTCTTTTTTCTTTTTTTTTTAACAGGAGCATCTTGTGAACCAAGACAAACATATGAGGCTTGGTTTGTGACCAGCAAAAACACATATTCTAAACATCAGTGGACTGCAAGCAACCCTAGCTTTTGCTACTGATCTCAAAGTATTTACACAGAACTTCAGCCTGATTCTATTATATTTTTTACCTAGAATAAGAGACTAAAACTGACCAACACAAACCTCCCAATTAGATGACCCACTGTAAAATATGCAAAGTCACACAACCCAAGGAGCAAAACAGCCTCTGCAAGAGAAATTCAAAGCACTTTCTATATTCCCTTCTCTCACGTGTGCCTGCACATTCGTGATTTTAAGTGGAAGAACTTTCCATAGTGGAATGACTACAGAAAAATCCAAGTATCCTGAAGAATTTGGAAAGAAAAGGAATAGGGATTTTTCTTGGGAATTAGTTTATTAGAAAAAAACCCCACACAAACACATAAGTGAAGTTCTCCTGGTAGAACTTTAAAACCCATGCAATCTCCCTTTGTTCAGCAAAGTATCTGCACACAATGAAACACTGCCTTAGTGGCTTCACCTCAGAAGGACCATCTGAAATCAGCCTCCTTGATTCCCCATCCATGCTAAATTAGCTCACTCATCTGCAGCCCTGTGGCACAGTCAGGACAAGGGCAATTTTTGTTTTAGAACAAGCACCAAGCATGCATCAATATTCTTCCTCACATGGATCTTTTTTGTTGTGCAGCTGTTCAGGTTTTCCTTACTGGTTTACTAACTAGTTCCTTCTAGTAAGAAGCTCCTCAAATTTTATTGCACAGATAGCACATGTAATAATATGCTTACTATTTTCTATATTTATACAAGGAATATGGAATTTAAAGTTACAGGAAAGCATCTGTGTATCTATCTATGTAATAATCACTTCTGGCTATATTACTGCATTACTGACGTCCCACAACCATACAGGCGTGCCAATGTCTTGTGTCTTTCCTCCAGGGCACTCGATGCAAACAACCTAAAAGCCCAAATGCATACCATCTATAAACATCCAGTTGGAAGTACCAAAGCAACAAAAAGCACCCCTTCTAAGTGATGCACAGAAAGCACCCCTTCTAAGTGATGAATTTGATGATCTCAACTGTATCTCATTACTAAACTGACTGTAGCAGAAAGCATATTGGCCTACAAGAACACACATTTTTGTAACAACTCTATTATAAATAGTAATGAACTATAATAGGTTAGCATTTTGTCCAATCTAAAATATATATGACCAACCCAAACACAAACATCGGGCTAAGTGCAAGTATAGTGGTAGTGATGGGTGCACTGCACTCTCTGGAACAGTCTCACATATCCAGCTGCTGCACAAGAGTATGTGGAACAGCCAGAGCAAAACAAAACACTATTAAGGCCTGCTTCAGATGAGGAGCTAGAGATCATATCATAAAGAGAACCTTTCTACAAGTACAAAGTAATTTAGTGTAGTGAGTATGCAGGGGATTCACAGCTAAAACATTGATGGAGAGATCCTCTGCTCTCCCAGGCCCTGCAGTGTGAGGTTTGTCCTTGGTTCCTGTGCAATATGAATGGTGAATGGCAACCCCTCTCCACCTTGGAGTGTCTGTACTGCAGAGAATGTGGTAAGGACAGTTAAGCTAAATTTCAGAGAAAAGCTGAAAAGACAGTCACATCATTTTCTCATGGCTGATGTGAAAAACAACATTCAGCACAGCTATTCAGAATGAAAGCACTTTTAAAGAAGGTTTTGTTCTGTGTTATTAACTTACGTAATGGGAGGTGTTAGGTGACGTATGATCAGCTTTGCTTACATAACTCATTGTCATCACAGCCCCTTGTATTTCTGAACTGAACATGCTCTAGTAACGGTAATGGACCAACTCAGGCAGGACACTGGCTTTTATAGCATCATCTATAAAGTGAGGATTCTGCAATTTTATCATAAAAATATTTATCGATACATTAATAACTTATGTATAAATTATATTATGTTTACACATAGTATGATTTAAAAATCTACTATATTTAAAACTAAATCCTCAAAACCAGAAGTTCTTTGCTTTTTTAATTTTTTCAGAAGGAATTTTTTTAAATGTTCTACTGGAAAGGTGCTGTACTCAAGAATATGCTGCTATCAATTATTTAAGTACAGCATTGATTTTCTGGAGGGGGGACAAAAAAGAAATCTTCAACAGCCCATCCCCTTCACCCCTTCCCACCTGAAATGTTCATTATAATTTTTATTTGTTATTTCCTCACTTTTGAAGGTCTTTCCTACTGCAAACCCACCAGCCCTGTTTCTCTGTTGAAAAATACACACTTAACACAGCAAGGTCACCCCCCTGGAGTGCTAATACCTGCACACCACCTACAATATCGAGCCAGGCAATACTCAAAACCTACTGGACCACAGTATCATTAACCAAAAAGTCAAAGGCCCATCCAAGATAAGAGTCTTCCTTCCCCAGCTTGGAGTTTCCCTCACTGTGTACCAGACCCTGACCCCAGAGAATCGCTGCAGTGTATTTCCTGTTGTTTGTCCTCATGGAGAGGAGGACGAAAAAGGGACTGCCCTGAAAGAACACACAACAGTGCCACTTTGCAGAAGGAACTTCCTTACCAGGCTTCTGATCTTGGCAAAAGGCAGCTGCTGAAGGACAAAGCTGCATCAAAACCAAACCTCAATAGCAAATAATTTCTTTTAAAAAAGTTTTCCTTTCAAAAGCTTGTTTTCCCCACTCCCCCCAATGCTTCAATATGCATTAGGGCCAGTGAAGTGATGCCAAAAGGGACAGTATGCCCCATTCAAACAAAGCTGTTTTAGTGTTAGCACTATCCAACATAAACTTTGTGACTTTGTAAAACATTCTTCTACAAAATAAACTCAAGCCATTTGCCAGCAATAACCTATATACTGATGTGGTATAAAGAGAAACTTGGAGGCTTCAGCTGGGAGGCAAACTGTCAACCAACCACTAATTAGTTTTTATGACGTGACTCATAGTTTAGTAATTTCCCAGAATTTAATCACAGGGCACCCAGAAAGATCAATTAAAGAACAGGCTCAGAATTTGTTAGAGCCCTGTGTGAAACAGGGGAAGGTAATGACCTCAGCAGCTTTGCCACAGAATTTTATGAATTAACAAAGAAAGGATTTAAAAGGTAAGTTTAACTTATCTTGTGTTTCCTTGCAGACTCATTCATTGTTTTTACAAAGGTCTGAGTTTTTCAAAAGAAGTAAAAATTGAAGGACTGTGTGTTGTTGGTACTGTTTATTTTATAATTTCATTTACATGAGACCATTCTGTGTGTGACTCGAATTACTCCATTATTTTTTGTTATATTTTCTTTTATATCTCTCAATAAAAAGGGAAAAAATCAGAGTAGGAATAAATTCCTTTAGATTCTTGAACAAGAATCATATCACATTATCAGAATGGATAGTAGAGAATTCCTCTTCACAACTACTCCCCCCACAAAAAACCCCAAACCTTTACTAAAATAGTCTTAACAACGTCTAATAAAAAGAAAAATAAAATTTTGGCAACAAAATTCTGTCATTTCCCTTGTCCTTTCACTCATTTTCAAGCTTTTTATTCCCCCAACTTAACACAATGAAACCTGTTATTCCCCCTTCCTTCCATCAATCTTCTTTCATAAACTGAATGAAAATAGCAATAGAATGCTGAAAACTGTTTTCTCAGTTCTTAAATGGTTTTGCTTATCAAACTTACCAAATCTGATTTGTTGTACTTGTTAATGTTGTTCTTCTGTACAAATTTATAGTATATAATCCAGACAAGTACTGCACAGCTGTGATGAAAACGTCATTCCCTGTCTTTCTGGTTCTTGTTCTGCAAAAAGCTCTTCTTCACTGAGAGTTTTCAGAAGAGGAGATTTAACTTATTTTCCTGGCCAAGTTACGTGAAGTAAGATTATACTGGAATGGTCTGAAAAAGTGAGGATTTCTAAAGATCTACTAAGCCCTGTTATGATTATGTCAAATATTATTTAAATCAGAAAACCACTTAATGTATCATGCTGGTTTTTCTAACAATGACAAACAGCACCAAACTGAGCCATGCATGTTACATATGAAAACAAGATAATAAAAGCAGCTTTGTGGGTTTACATTTTCTCTTATAAAACAGAACATTCAAAGTTGGTGTTTTGCACCTAAATGAGTTTTTTAATTTCTTCAAAGCAAAATTAATCTATTTAATAGACCCAGTCTTTGTACTAACTGCGGTGATGATGATGACGATGATGATGATGAACATTTCATGAGGAATGATAGAAAGCTAGGGCATTGGAGAGTGCATTGGGAAGAGATATATATCTATGAGGTTTCTGCTACTATTTCCCAAGATTCACAAGCCTGTTACATGACACTGTCACACAACTCAAGAAAACCTGGAGCAGCCTGAGATTCTCAAACTCCCTTGGATGAGGGCAATGACTGTGGGGATGCTGGGAGAGCATCAAGTATTGCAAAAGCAGCTCTGTTTTGCAAGAATAATCAAAAATTTAGGGAGAGGGATTTGAAGAAGAGTAGGGATAACAAAAAGGCACTGTTAGCCAAGAGCACTTGGGATACAGGAGAACCAGATTCAGGTCTCTGCTCTGAATTAGAACAGGATGTTAACAAATCTGCTGGTGGGGAGGAGGATGTGTTTTAAAGTTCCCCACTTCATCCGGAGGCAGAACAGAAACATTTGGGTAATGAGAAACTGCACACCTAGCTCTGCATCTGCACCAACAGCTTCATTTTCAAGAGTTCACAGCTCCCTCTAAATCACATTAAGACCAGAGTTTAAATGCTAATTAGGGAGCATGTGCATATTAATTTTCTGCTTCCTTCTCTCCAAGAGTAATGGGAATGCTTTCAAATGCCTTTTGTTTGGTTTCTTATGGGCTTACTTGGTTTCTTAATATATTACTTCCTGCACTGCTTACAGAAGCAAATTTCCCACTGCTAGTGGGAGTTTTCCCTAAGTAAGGTCAGCAGATTTGGTCCCAGGGGAGTGAACTGATCTTCAGGCTTAGCTACCCTGAAAATCTAGCAGAAGGCAAACCAGATATCATTCTTCTTTAGAATTTGCTACTATATTGTATCCTTCTCCAAGGATCATCATCCAAGACAAACAACTAGGAAACGTTTTGCTCCAATAATCCTTTCAATTAAGGCTCTCATTACAGTGAAACAGCTGCTCACTAGAATACATCTTTGTAATGGAACTATTTATTTCCCAGAAAACATTTCTTTAGTTAAGACAGATGCAATAAACCAGATCCACGGAAGTTGCAGAAATCAAAGCAGTGAGCAAAATATGACCAGCTAAATATCTTTGAACTGAAAAAGGGGTGCTTTCTATGAGGGCACAATTTATTCTTCTGTGTTGATAAAAAAGCCCACTCAATTTAAAGTATATGTGGCATCTCATTTTCAACATAATGTCAGTGGGCCACAACTGAAATAGCAGGATAAGCCCTCACACATACATCATTAGAAAGAAAAAAGAAAACACTCCAAAAACTTTTGTCCTCTGTCTGATCAGCTATGTTTGTGTGGGCCTTTAAAAGCCCTTTGAAAAGTCCGCATGATAAATATTTGACGGACAACCTCTTGCTCATTGTCAGTTAGATGGTGCTCTTGGTATGTAAAGACAAATGAATCAGCATCTTGTTCCTGCCTCCTGCTCCACACATACATTCTCTCCCTGCTCCCAGCCCTGAGCAGCCTGCTGAATGCTATTTATTTATTTTAAGTCCAGCTCATATTAACTGTCACTCAAATATAAACAGTAGTGACAAAAGCCATTATCATGAAAAATTTAATCCAAGCTTTGTGAGAGCTTGCCAATGAACAGTTTTCTTGCTGAAAATTCAGTCCCTGTGATTGCTACTCCAGCTTGCATACATTTCAGACAATGGAGATAGCAGAAGGAGGGGACATTCTTCTTTCACCTACCCACTGCCAATGATTTGAAAACCTTCCTTGTCAGTTGTGCCTCTGTTGGTGACCAGTGCTGCAAAAACCAGGGAAATTAAGAGAAGCACCTTCCAGTCAGATGATGGATAGATGATAAGGCACCCCAGAGGCACTAAGAACCAGGATTATTCCTACAGTCGGATTTGATGATCTTAAATACCTGTTCAAACGTCAACAATTCCATGATAACAGCAGCTCCATATTCCTGTCTTCAGGAATGAGTTCCAAATCCAGCATTCACTCTTCGCCCATAAAGGCCTCAGGCTGAGTGGAGTACCACATCTACACAAACTACACAGACATTTGTCTAGATGTGCTTGAAGATTCCAGGGCCTGTATCACTGCAGCACCAAATGATTTCTCAGAACAATCAGAAATACAACTGGTGAACAGTCAAGACTTTGCTACCTAGTTCTCCTTTAACTCCTAAATCCTTTGTAAGAAAAGCAGTTCATAATCAGTGTTTATGTGTCACACCCTCCTCGTTTCTTGCTCAGCCACTTACCAAGGGTAGTTCTGTGCTCGTGAAAAGAGCAAAGCAGTTGGAGCACAGATCACTGCACCAGGTGACCAAAAAACAGACCTGTTAAATCATACAACTAACAAGGAGAAAGGAATGTAGATGATTTCAAGAGAAGGAAAGAAAAATACAAGACTGCAGTATTCTTATAGTGGAGATTGTCTCTCAGGCTCACTACGACATGAAAGTACAGTGCTGATCTGCAAAAAATTAACACCAATATAGATTTCTACTTGAGGCTTCCCAAATTCCTGGGGATGCAGACTCTGGATTCAAATCCATTATAGACACAGGAGCATCCACGGGAAATCAGGCTTAGCTATGAAATCTGATAAAAGAGGCCGAATATCTCCCAATTACTGTGCTCTAAAGGCAGTATTATTTTCTGTCATAATAAGTTCCTGTCAAAAGTACATTCTTTTCCATGTGTGAGGATGAAATTCAGAGTAAAAGAAAATAAAATCATGCTCAGCACTCAACTTGAGAAGCAAATCTCTTGCTGACAAGAACCTACTTAAGGTAGAATGAGAAGGGAAAATACAGAAGAAAAATAAATTACGTATGAATTTTAAAGAAATAGTGTCTACCTCAGTGGACAAACTTCTGGTACTACCAGGGAGTAATTTGTAGCAAAAAGCTGGTGCAATGAGAAGTCAAGCTAATGCCATCACCTGCCTTGCTGTCTAACACAGTCCAAGGCTCACTTTTTAATGCTTCTTCAGACATCATCTGGTGTGGTAGATTCAGGACATGACTCACTGTAGTGTGACTGCCTTCAAACAAGGCAAGAGAAGTGGAGTGAATGGGAACAGCTGCGCTGCTTTTAAAAAACTGCAGTGATTTTATTGGCATTCCTCTCTCCTACAGGTCAACCATAATAATAAAAACACATACCTAATAGTTTACTGGCCTTTTGTACCCTTCCTGTACGAAAGCATGATAAAACTTGGTTGTTTAACATACAGGAGGAGTATTAGAGATGAGAACAGGGAAGCCCAAAATGTGTTTTATATTCTTCTTACTCTTTTATTTTCCAAACCCAAGCATAATCCTCTAAGACAACTTACAGTTCTTCTGACTGTTGAACTCTTGAAAACAGTTCTGATGACCACAGTAACGCTCCAAAATCTTCCACTATTGTCCATCTCCTTAACCAAATCACCAGACAGTTTCAAGCCAGCAACTGTTAATTTGGCCTAATGTAAATAAACCAAATAACCCTCCCCAAACTACTCAACACATGGACAGAAAACCTCTACAAACCATCTGACTCCTACCATTTATAGACAGGTTTTCTGGAGACATTGAGCAAGTGATTTGAGTAATGTGGGTTTAGAGGCATCAGTTGGGTTATTCTACTTCCCATCATCACAGGAAATGTTCTGGTTCATAAAAGGATCATATTCCATTTTGAAATTAGATGGGTCTTTAGGCTCACTCTGTTCATTAGAAGCCTGAAACCTAGAAAACTATCTATGGTCCACCACGCATTCACAGTTCCTAGAGGGCATCCTCATTTAACCCAAAAAGTCCTTTTTCTCCTCAAATCCAAATCCAAAGCAATGATTTCCCTTTGCAGACTGAAAAAGTAGGAAATCTGTTTTAAGATATGAGATGTGTTGTTTCTTTCTCACTTGTGTACATCAGCATCTTTCTTTGAGTTACCACACAGTCCTTCTCAGGACTCAATCTGAATTGACCTTACCAACACGTAACCTAGGTTGCTTAGCACAACCCCATTTTCAAACAGACGTTTTCATTTAATCTCTTTTTTTCCAGTAGCCTCAAGATATTTATTTATTAATTTCTTAAAAATATATTCCAAAATTTGAAAAAAAGCAAGTTCACAGGAGTTCGTATCACAGGAGTTCCCATGCAAGAGCACTTCCCCATTTTTTCTGTATTTGAGCTAATATTTTCATTCTTCAATTTAGGGTATCACACTCAGGTTTAGGAGGGAGATCATACAGTCTTTAAAACTTAACATTTAAACTCCTTGGGTCTTACTTCTTCCTCACATACAGTAGTTTTTCCAGCCTCTTTCCCAGGAGGTGCTTTAGCCTTTGTCTCTGTTTTTAATAGTATTGCTCTGATTCAAAACTGAAGTGCACAGTCCTGTCTAAAATTTGGGGCATATCCAGATGATATTTAATTCCTACTTCATCGCTATTGTGAGCCATACTTTTTATTATTTTACATCCATATGGATAAACACATTTTTATTCCTTGTTTCAATTTCCCTGGCAGAGTTTAACTCAGCTTGACTTCTGGCAAATTCTATTTCATCTGAGCACTTCTGACCTCGAAGATTATTCCCCTTTTACTCATTCCTTGCAAACCCTGTTTATTCCTAATGTTGTTTGTGGGAGTTGTTATTCAGCAAGTTAGGTCTGGAGTTCACCTCTAAAAGCCACCCATGCTTGAGATGGGAGTTCTAGAAAGATTGTTGCATTTTTTACTAGAAAATGTCATCACATCCAAATGCTTGAGCTCTTCAGTCACTATCCAGTTTCCCTAAACTTCTGTTGCACTTCAGGTTAAGAAAACCTTAAAGATTATTTTCTGTTAATTTTGGATCATGAGAATAGTGATGACTAACTCTCTCTGACGTCCGTAGTCCCTCCAAACCCAATTTTAAAATAACACTGACTCTTCACCAGTCAGTAATTGTTTAAGAAGTTGTTTGCCCTAGGGAAATATTTGGCTGTATGGTTATTAGGATCATTCATCCTCTAACTTATAGTAGAGCATAACAATTGCATGTTGATTTTCTCTTCTAGTATTATCTGAATCCAGCCAAGATCTTATCAACTTTCTACCTTCTTCCTGAAATGTAATTTTGACTTCTAAATGACTCTACTACAGATGCAGATTCAAAAATACCCCTCCAATTTCTCTCCAATATGCTCACTGATTGACAGAGCCAAAAAGCTCTGATGAGATAGGGATAGGAATGAAGTAGGAATTAAAAAAGCTACACCACTGTAAACATTTTAGATTCCCTTTTATCTCTGTATCACACAACTTTGACAGAAATCGATCAAGAAGTCTCAGAATCATCACAATGAAGCTTCGTTGCCCCAAGAGCTGGTCCATTCCTACTGCAGGGAAAACAGGGCAGGAGAAGGGTCCTGGCTTGGATGGAAGGTCATGCTTCCTGCTGTGTGTAATGCACATAAAACTACCAAATTATGACAATGAACCAAAAATAAAAAGAAGCTCTCATTAAAAGCAACAAAAAAAAAGCTAAGACTTCTCTAATCATTTACATACAAAACACAGTAAAAAGAAAAAAGGCAATTTAAGTCAGAGAAATTCATGCTTCAGGACAAAGAGAACAAATTCTTGAAGTTTGGCTGTCCCTGCATACCCAGCACCACCCTCTTTCCATCACAGTCTGTGGCCTGACTAATCAGAATTAGGATTGCAGGACTACGTGACGCACAATCATATTCTACAGTCTAAGCTGCTGCTATTTTTATATGGTTTTGTAAAACATGTTTTCATAATTTCATTATTTAACTCAATTTAAAAACATGACACAAGGTCATCCTCAGTTTAAAATGCTTTCACAACCACAGTAAGAGTACATTAGACCCCAAATTTGAGAATGTGAGCGCATTCAGGAAAGTGCTTTTGTCAGTGCTCAACTTCACAGCTGGGTTCTAAACCACATTTTCTGCGCTTGTCTCACTCAAACTCATAGCAGAAATTTCTGCTTCAGTGGTATTAGATAGGAGGACTGCTAGCCACAGCAAACTAATCTACCCTAATCTACCATGCTGTTTCTAGATTACATTCCCATTTCTGCAATCTTTGACTTTCCAAACACAACAATAATAACACTTTAATTTTGCACATCCTTCCTGGAAAGGAAGAAACTTGAATAATTTTCAATTCTTTTAAAAAATAATAGAAAGGACAGCAAGAAAAGTAACCCTCAGAAGCTGTATAAAGTAAAATTGATATTATTCAGGTGTTGCATGTAGCTTAATGAATCAGGGGGGAAAAACCGCCAGAATGTTTTCATACTTACTGCCAAGACCAAAAATTCCTTATCTGCACCTCTAAACAACTACTCTATGTAATAAATTTGAATTTACCTAGATTTAGGGGTAAAAAGGAAGCTTGGTCTTGGCTCTAGTTCTTTAGTCACTGCTGGAGTTAAATTAAACAACGCTACTTAAACTATGGCATGTTCAGTCCAAAGCTGACTATCACCAGCGCAGGGGATAGGCTTGGGATTGACTTAAAACATTGATATAACTAAAGAAATCTCTTCCAGATCCACCAAAATTGACTTTTTTTCCCTAAAACAAATGGTATTCAATATATAAGGAGAAATATTGCTTTAAAATAAATTAAATAATACCAAATCTAATGCAGATATAAAAGTGTTCATTTCTACAATGAAAATAGTTTGTGATAGTGTCTGCCTTCCTTGAAATGGCTTTTTCTCGTATAATTTATGATTTCCACCACTATCCAAAAAACCCCACACCAATCTAATTCCAAACACCTTATTTGAAAAGCTTCTGAAGAATTTTTGCCCTCTGGAGACCCACTTCTCTTCTCTACATTTGAATCTTTCCGAAGACTCATGTCATTGATAACCACACAAAAGAAAGTCCCTATCAATTACTTAATTGCAAGTTAAAAAATTTTCTGGTTATTTTTCTCCTCCTGACTTCTGCATTCTTGTCCCAGCTCTGACGGCTTTGCTTTGCTTGCAAGTCTTCAATCAACACGCTGCTGAGTTTCTGCCATACCTGGATCCAAAAACACTGCCAGCACTCATATAAAACATGATAACGAAAATGGGTGACACATCGTCTGATCAACCACTTACTGTGAATCCCTGCTTACAGTCTATTCTGCGAAAGCCAAAAAGTGAAACAGCTCAGGCACTGGAGTCTCCATTCTCAGAGTGGAATATCCCATTTGGGAATAGCATTACAAGGCAGTGGGAAAGACACGGGTATTTATTATCACACACAACAACTTAAGACAGATTCAAGATTCTTGTACCCAACACTGTCAGTCCAATGCTTCTTGCAAGTTCCCTTTCACTTAGTTGAAGGGGGTTCTAATTCATTTCCTAAGAAAATGTTTTGGTCCTAAATAGTGAGAAAGCACATGGTATCGGGAACAGAAATGTTCACTGGCTCTTAAGATGCAAGAGTACTTCTGAAGGTGGTTAATGTAAAGATATTGCTTCATTTTAACTCTTGCATTGCTAAAACTTCCATGAACAAGTACTTCTTATTGGATTTGGCCCACTGATTGTAAGTAACACACTCCACTGTTCACTCCCAAGAGAATACCTTAAAATGTTGGGAGTGGAGAAACTCAGTTGGGATGCAATGTTTTGAGGCAAAGGATGTTTATGTAGCAGCCTGTCATGTCTCCATAAGAAAACATGTGCCCAATCCAGTAGAAATCCCATGTGTTACTGCTGAAAAGCATTTTCTAACTCATAAAAATATCTTCATACTGATGCTTTGGGCTAGTACAAAGAAACTCAGTGGCTTCAAAGACATCCCAAAGAGTTCTCCCACCCCCTTTAATCAGCATTTCTATTATTGCCCAGAGTACTTTCTATTGATTACTTAAGGATTACAGGTAATAAATCATTTTCCAAGAAAGGAACAAATCATCTTTGTGGTTACACAGGTAAAACATGGGTGAAACCCTTCTCAAAACCACATAAACCTAAATCTAAATCAACCGAAGAGTATTGTAAATCTACCAAAGAATAGGTCAAAACTCAAGTTGTACCCCTCAAACCTATGAAGATTTTTCATTGAAATACATGTTTTAAACATGGTTTAAAACATATCTCGTCTCAGTGCAATCAATTCATACATTTTAATTTATAATGAGATCAGAATATGATATAAATCTCCCACAGACAGGGTCTATGGTCTGTCAATGTCCAATGTCTGGCAGACATGACTGAAAACTGTTTTGAAGAACAAAAATGCATTGTACAGCTCATTAACACTATTACAAATAAGTAAACAGGTACAGGTTCTGCCCCTCGCAGGGGTGAACAGGGTTTCCATCATACACCTCAGACGCACAAAATGCTTCTCTATTTTTGCTGCACTTTCACATGGTGCAGCTGGGTGGGAAGTTATCCTCTATTAGAAGTAGTCTAACTACGATGTCCCAAAAATAATATACTAATAGTGGGTGATATAAGCGTTACGAGAAAACGAGTCATGAACTCCAACTGCTTGAACTAAAAACCTCTCCTTAGACAGATGCAGTAAAAGACTTGTAAGCTTAAGATACGCATTCGACTGAATTTCTATTCAAAGCAGGCAGCAAAAACCATGCGAACAAGTTTATCCAAAATCAAAATCTGTATTTCCAACCTAGCAACTCATTCTGTATGCAGATAATTTAAGAAAAATAGATTTTGGTTTTAATTTTTGGATTTAAAGCCCCAAATTAGCTCCATGATTTATGTTTTCCATCAAATCCTATTAATAACATTGTTGTGTTACGAAAATTATTAGAGCTGGCTTAAATAGAAAAGACGAAAAAGTTTAAGAATCTTTTCCACAGCTTTGAAACAGAGAAAGTCATGTAAGATTGCAAACATCAACATTCCACAATATCAGGCATGACAGACTACTCCAATGCATGTGTTAGTGTATAGATTAGGATATTATATTTTTCAAATGTCTCATTCTTTGTTGAGAGAGCTTTAAGTATAACATTTGCTACCAATAGGACATGGTTTTAACAGGGCTGATGAGAGAGAGAAAATCTGTTAAAACTCTCAAAATTGGTGATTTGTTTTCTTTGGTTTGGGTTTTGAAGTTATTTTCAGGTGCTTTCTGCACACACACCTTGGGCAGCAGTTCATTCTGTAGCAACATTCAGGAAATTTTGAAAATCTAAAGCTTTGTCAGAGCAGGTGATTCAGTAGTATAGAAAATACTTGTTACTCTTTTACTAAAACCCATTCAGCTGTGATTTTTTCAGTGCAAGAGTTTACAATTAAGGAGTTAACCATCTTTTTTTCTCTTTCGTGAGTATCACATAACAGTGTTTGCTTAAGCTCCTTATTTTGTTCAGAAGTGTGAATACCTTGTGGTGTAGATGAGGTCTAAAATTATGCTTCTAATTTAAGATATTTGGTCTCACTGGAGGCTTAAATGGTCAATTCTGAGCACTATCATTAGGACCCATCTTCTATTAAGTAAATATATAGGTTTACCCAATTCCTAACTTGAACATCTAAATTGAATGTCTCAAGTCAGATGCTTAGAGTTAGAGTGAAACTCAAAATGAGTGCAGATGAGTGTAAAAGGATTGCTGGTGAAACAGATGCATTGTAGAATTGATGAGTGCACATAGATCGCATATGAAATTCAAAACAATGTTTGTATACACTTTTTTTCCCATACTCACTTGGATCAATTCTCTCCTGAAAATGCTTCAGCTATATTTGGTGATCCAAATTTGTTACTGCAACTCTTCTGCATCTTACAATTCTGTGCAGATTATTGCAAATCACAAACACTTTAATATACGAAAAACAAATTCCGTGGTTCCACTTCTTTACCATGGTTTCACCCACACTCAGAATAATACTCAACTAACAATTTTTTTTATTATAGTTCATCATTTTATCAATCTATGCATTTTTAAAATGTATTTTACTGATCTGAGTGCTGTGCCAAGTTCATTTTTCCAACAGAGATACAAGTTTTGTCATCCTGAGCAGTATCTTAATTCAGAAGCAAACCCATTCTTTTTGCCATTAACATAAACAGACTGAGCAAAATCTAGTCCATATGTGAAATTAACTGATTCCCTCCCTCATTTTTTTTTTTCATTTACATCATGACTGGCTACAGAGTCTTATTAATCAGAAAATATGAAATTAAATAAAGGAAATGTAAAGTAAACTCACATCTCTTACAGGAAAAAAAAAAGCCACATAAAACAGTTATTTAGTACTGTTAAATGAGCCATTGGCCCAAGATACGACCAATCTATATAGTCATGTTTTATTATTTCTATAAAAACATCATGTACAAGCCTTTATTAAAGATGAAGACATAACTGCAGTAGACATTAGACACAAAGGAAAAAATATCACTAAGACAATCTCACAATCAAAGAAACTAGGCTGTTGCACAATTTACTGTGTATTTGTCCTCTCCAGAGAAATAGGTAACAAATCAGTTCCTGATTTTAGAGATAATTCATATAGAAAAATTACTGCTGAAATCACAAGGCTTCACTACACACGCAAAGAGGCAAATGCCTCAAAAACTGTTCCCATTAGCAACCCTTGAAAAATTGGTCAAGTTTTACACGAGATGTTGTTTGCAATTAATGTTTTTTACACAGTTGTCTCTGCCTCACTTCCAGGTATTAGTTTTAAGATGCAGTCAGGTAAAATACCAACCTCTTTTGAAGTACAGGAGACAAATCCTTCAGTTAGAATTGAAACTAATGCAGTTAGACTTGAAACTAAGGCAGAGACACAGACAGTGCCTTACATCTTCCTGTTTAAGGATTACTATTACTTTATCTTAGTAATTAACCTTTTTAAGAAGATTAAATGTTTAAGGGGGCAAGAAGGAAAATAAATTACCCATTAATCTTTAAATACCATCTGAACTATTCGAGTGATTATAATAGTTTTTTTCCAATGTTTCTAACTGTTTAAGTTTCTATCAAAATTTAAATTAATCTAGACTGACATCATCCATTTCAGACTAATTTCTAATTCTATATCCTGTAAAACCCTTAAGCTTGGTGAAGAGAAGTTTCTTAAGTTCAGTAACTGTAAAGTGCAATGTGACAAACTGGGAAAACAGATGAAAGTGCATGAGATAGGAATGTTGGTCAGATTAGTGGAAGACTCGAAAGTTCAAGAGAATCAAAAAACTTAATCAAAAGAAGAAGAATTTCAGGAAAAAAAAATTATTTGATTGACAGAAGTATTAGGGGAAAAATACAAGTAAAGTACATAAACACATACTGGGTTTGTTTTTTGGGGTTTTACTTGTAAAGTTTAATTTATTATTTTTTGCCTTTGATTTACTGGTGATTTGGCTGCTTTTAGCAAAAGTACTTAAAGACTTCCCCTTTCTTTTCTATCTTCTGAACATTAAAAAAAAAAAAACAAACCCTCAATACTTTTTAGAAAGATACACCTACACACACAATTTAGAAAGGTGACAGGGACAGCAGGCAAAATGGGTACACTCAGAAATACTAAATTTATATAAGAAATTAATTCAGACAAACACATCATAGCATGACATTCGGGAGAAGTGCAATGCAATATGATACACAATATGGGGAAACTATCCAAAGTCCTAAGGAAGCATTTTCCTCCAAGGAGAGATTGCTAGCAATGCAAACTAGATGACCCTATCACGTCACCAGGAATGAGTCCTAATCCAATAGACTTTTTTTGGCTCTGAAAGAAGAGAATTTGTATGTCTCTCTACTGTCACTTTTGGCATCTAGAAAATGACTCTGTTTATCCTGCCAATCACTTCTCCTGGCACACACAGAAGGGGCAGCAAAAGTAAAACACACAAAACCAATTGAGTAATTTTGTATTATCTGAGAAGCTGCAACCACTTTCCCAGTGAGTTCTTCCCTCTCAACTACCACCTTCAGCACCTTTAAGGGAAACTCTAACTCACAGCTGGACATTTACTGATCGTACAGTGTTACAAGGACAGTTCCATCCTTACACTGTCCTTGTAACACTCCCCTGTAAAAATGATTGACAGCCTCACCAAGCGTGGGATTTCCCACTTTTTATGCTTGCTTAATTTATTTTTCAGATCTGTTTTTCCTGGTTCCTGGATACTTACACAGACAACATATACTAAGCCCACCTGACTGGTATGGATCCCCACCAAATGACAGGAACAGCTGTCCTACAAAGACAGGCTGGAAGAGCTGGGATTGTTCAGCCTGGGGAAGACAGGGCTCCAGGGAGACCTCATTGCAGCCTTCCAGTACTTTAAGGGGGCTTATAAAAAGGAGGGATTATAAAAAGAAGGGATTATAAAAAGGAGGGATTATAAAAAGGAGGGATTATAAAAAGGAGGGATAGGGACTTTTTATGCAGGCAGATAGTGATGGGATATCAGGCAATGGTTNTTTTTATGCAGGCAGATAGTGATGGGATATCGGCAATGGTTTTAAACTGAAAGACGGCAGGTTTGAATTAGAGGTTAGGATGAAATTCTTTACTCAGAAGGTGGTGAAACACTGGAACAGGGTGTCCAGGGAAGTTGTTCATCCCTGGATGTGTTCAAGGCCAGCTTAGATAGGACCCTGAGCAACCTGATCTAGGGAGTGGCATCCCTGCCCATGGAACCAGATGATCTTTAAGGTGCGTTCCAACCCTAAGCATTCTATGATTCTATACCAATCTAAGTGTTATAAATTAAAATATATAAACAACTGTGCAAGCCTGTACAGAACCCCTTTCAGAAGTATTACATTCTTGCTGTAGACAAGGCAGAATGTCACACCTCTGTATGTGATACATAAATGCTTGAATGCCTGGTGTAGTTATTTGTCATCTCTAACAGCAAGCCCTTTGAGTTATTTTTACTAAGGCAGTGTACAATGCCAGGATGACAGTTGTTTAAGTAAGTATCCAAAATACAATTGAATGAAAAATTTGACATCAAATTTAATTCTCATAATTAACTACAAATCCAGACCTGGGGCACAATCTATGATAGGATGGCTTTGGGAGGGTTCTGAAAGCTCATTTTTCACCCAGACCATGTAAGTATTCCAGAGGAAATAATGCCATAAAAAGTAATGCCCAGTAGTGCTATCAGACAGCCCTGATGCAATTTGAGGCAAGCATGGTTGAAAGTCCTTCAGCACCAAAGCCAGCATATTGTGAAACTACAGCATCAGGGAACGTACAGTTTGTATTATGAGTTACATCACTTAATGAGGGGGAAATGCTCAGGACTTCACCTTCTACTACACCAAAGCTTTTGCAAGTACTCTGTCCACCACAGACTCTGAAGAATGAAGCAATGAACTTCTCACCTTGCATCGTTGCTTTTGTGGGTTCTGCAAACAGAGGAATGAGCAGGAGGTAGATGAGGTAGACAAAGGAGAGCCCATTGTAACGGAAAGCACAGGCTGCAATGAGAGAAAAGAAAAACAACATACTGCTTAATCAGCCTGACAGAATCAAATTCAATGGTACAAAGCATTTCCACCTGAGTTTACGATTTACTTTGTCAACTTTTGACCACTTATTTAAACCATTTTTACACAAATAATCAATTTTATGCTTAAAATAAATTGTAGATTCACAGACTGGGTCAAGTTGGGAGGGACCACACTGGGTCATCTGGCCCAACCTCCCTGCTTAAGCAGGATCATCCCAGAGCACATTTCACAGGATTGCACCAAGATGGTTCTTAAATATCCCCAATGGGGAAGACTTGTACCAATGAAGTCTTCGCAGCTAGATCCAAAACAACTTGGTTTTGGAAGACAGATACATCTTTAGTCCTGCCAGAAACATGTATTCCAAAAGAAAAGAAGTTTCTCTAGACACCACTTTCTGAAAGTTCATGGACACAACAAGCTAATAAGTTATGCAGTAATCGGTCCTCATCCTCACCATATATGTCCACTTTAATCATACACATGAAACTGCAAGGTCTCTCTATTAGCAAATCCATACAATAGCTACAACTTTTGTTTCCCAAACTAGGCAATGTTGTGAATAACTGATTTGATTTCCTTAATAGCCTTGACAGAAAACTCTGGATATACACTCTGCATCTGCTACTTGGCCAAGAAGAGTGTGAAATTTATGGGTGCCTGACAAGAAGGAAGGATAAGAAGCATCTATGCTCTATTTCTGAATTTATATGATTCTGCCATCAGCCTTCCAAAAATCTGTCAAAGACTACAAAATCCACCAAAGCTTGATAGAGGGTTTTTCTGAGTGAAATCCAGAATCCTTAAGAGCAGCTTGTCATTTTCCTTTAAGAATTGTTCTTGTCATTTACTAAACTTTCCTTACAGCCACACACACTAAAGGCCAACTGAAAACTTACACCTACACTTGTAACTACAAAAAACCTGCAAGACAGAGTAAATAGGACCTATCCCACGGGGAATTCTGCAAGCAATTATCAGAGCTCTAAAGTCAATGTACTTGAGAAGAGGAAGTCAGCTCTGCTATTATGCACCTACTCTCAGGGTGCTCTACAGAGGAGCACAGGATGTACAATGGCCATCAGTGGCCCTCTTGGAAAGAATGGCAAAGAGGACACTCGTGATATTAGGACAAATTCATAAATCTTTTTTGGGGGGTTTTGAGGTTTTTTTCAAGTTTAATTTGGGGTGGGAACAAGTTCTTTGGCATTCATAGGAAGAGGTATGATAGTGGTTTAAGGCTGTTCTACAGCCTGAAGGCTTTTCCATTTCAATGGGAAGGACTAATGTGCTCAGTCATTCTGGAAACAGAATAATAGCACTAGCAGATAATACCATTATCCAGTTATTTTTGGGATTGTGTCAACCAGATTTTAATCGTGTTAAACAGCTTACTTATTTTCACTGCAATATTATGCTCATTTTCTTCTTTCTTGAGGACTGAGCTTGCTGCACTTCCTGTAGAGCACCCAGCACTCAGTTTCCCAGTACAAAGACAGAAAATAGCAACTGTGTGCTTTAGATGGCCTCCTTCATTAGCTGGAACTCACTGAACGTCTTGCTAACAAGTCTATGTCAAGTATTTAGAACCTTTATTTATATCAAAGCCTCCTCCAGCAAACTTGGCTAGACATTGCCTGGAAAACCTCTATTTATTTAAGCAGTTGCAAGAGCACTAGAAATACGTTTCTCAGAATTATGAATTAAACCCCCCAAAACCTAGCTGCAACATTATTCCCTACTGCAACTATTCCAATATTTTTATTTTGTGTTTATCTCCACTCATCTAGTAGATGTTTCTGGAGAGATGAGTGCCTTACCAAGCTAACATGCAAGAGGTAAATGACTGAATATAATTTCAGCAAGATCAAACTTTAGGAAACAGCAGCTGCCCTGATTTCCCATATATGCACTGCTCTGCATCACTATTTGTCAAACACACATAATTCTCAGTTCTGACACTCAAAACTATCTAGAACAAGTTGCAGAGCGTAAAATCAGCTTCAGTTTGTTACTGACGCAACAACAAAAGATCCAACAAACATCCAAAAAAGCAAATGAACCCACCCTCTGCACTCCCTCTGGTATTCACAAAGGCCTCTTCCTGCAAAAGAAGCTGTACACAAATGTCCATAACAACGGAAAGTCCCATTCAAGATCAACAGAATGCCATCAACAGAAAAAGCACCTAAAAAGATGAGTTTCTTGGCAAACCATGCAGTATAGAAGTTTCCGGGTATTTTGGATACATTGGTGAGTTTGCAGTATCAAAATTCATGTAATGTTAGCATTTTAGGCTTGTTACCCCTTCTCAAAATTTTCTAATCGATTAGCAAAATTAATTTCAGAGGAATTCTTCTGGAACTATATTTACCTCAAAATTTACTGCTTTCTATTCCTAGAGCTGTGTACTCAAAAGCTATTTTTTTTCTCTACTGCTATATAAACTGAACTATTAACAGAAATTACATCTCCATTCAAACCTTCCCTTATGCATTTTTTCACATAAAGCATCCAGAAAACCCTTTAGTTTCTTAGCTTTAAAAAGATGGGCTTGTCTAAAGCAAACACTGAACAAAAAGGCTTAAATTGGAAAATACACCATACATGCAAAGTCTATTTTCTGCTCTTCAGGCTTCTTTTTAAACCTCATGTCTCACCACGTTTTCTAACAGTCTCTATTAAGAAAACTCCAGAAATGTGATTTTTACCTCTGAAGTTCTGCTGTTGTTCACAGTCCAATGATAGCAATAATACACAATTGGGAAAAGACATAGAAAGCAGAGCTATTAATACACAGCATTAGAAGCAAATTAGCTTTTATTTTGTATCACTTGAAGCACTTTGAAGCACCTTCCCTTAGACAGCAAGAAAAGAGCACTTTATGACACATAAGACTGATTTTCCATTCATAAGTTCCGTTTTGATGTCTAAAGCATAAAAGGTGTTGTGCAAACCTTCAATAATTTTTATTATCTTTCACAGCAGTGGCCTGATTGATTCCCAGCTAAAAAAGTTAATTCATTCTTAAGACAGATATGTACAGTATGTGCCATCCAAAATTAAAAAGGAATCTTAAAAAAAACCACCAGAAAATCAGATGTCACATGACATTATGTAACCATGTCCTTCTAGATTTTATTTTTCATCGTTTTATCCTAGACAGAGTAGAAGGCCTTTGAAGAAACCTAATCCTGCTTCATAGACACATCAGGTCTCTACATGTAGTATTCTAACAGCTGTTACATATTATTATTTCATATTTATACCAACAGTTTTCTTTCCCCCATTTAAAGAGAATGATTTGTATAGAACCGGTGGTTTACCTGTTAAATTAAAAATACTGGAGAGCAAAGTGAGGAGCAATAAAGAAATTTGCAATAAGCTTGAACTTGGAAAGAAGAGGAAAAAACAGCCTCATAAAAGATGTGTTTAATTTTACTCTACAAAAATTTTAAGAGTCTTTAATTCAGAAGTGGAAACTACGTGTTCAAAAAAACCAGCCTTCTAGAGTGCAGGCATAGCACCGAAGGGCTACTGACTCCTCATTTGTGAGCTAGAATTCTGTCAAAAGCCAAAACAACAGAAAACAAGAAGGAAGGTGAAGACAGAACTAGCCATCCATTCACTATTTCTGAATTTATTTTAGTAAAAAGGCACTGTCATTAATGTTACCAGAATAATGTATTGCTTGTTATACCCTTTCCTGTTCAAGAACTACGTAAAAACAACTTTTCCACATATTTCACATATTTCTACTGTAGGTTTCAGAATATTACATATCCTTCTTAGTGTTATTCTATCCAGACTCTTGTGTGCTTTAGCATGAGAAGGAATTAATTCAGCCAACTACGCTGAAGTAATGTGTCTTCTATTTTCAGCAGGATATTGCATAGTGTTTGCATCCTGTTTTAACAACTTTACAGCTGCAGGATTATCAAGAAAGCTATGCAATGATATTCTTTTAAATTGGTACCTTTAGACTAAAATTTGGTCTAACTTTCATGCTTATTTTTCCAGTAACAAAAAAAAAAAAAAATACATTCAGTGAAAATATTAATTGGAAAAAGTGCTGCTGAAAAAACTGTCTAACCCTGAACAGGCAAGGGTTGTTGGCTGAAAGACAGAGGTGGTGTTGCTCACTCATTCTTATACCCAGCTGATCTGAAATAAATCTCTGAGAGCAAGAGACCAAAACACAGAAGGGAAAAGGAACCAGCAGCTGAATGATCTTTGAAACTTCTCCGTCTCCAGGAGGCCAAGTGTCCAACTCTCAAAGCTAAGAGAACTGAGCACCAGATTCCTGCCTGTAATGCTGCAATTTCTCCTAATTATCCCATTGTTAATATCAGTTATATCCTCAGTATTCTGAAAAAACACCCAATTACCACACAATTCAGCTGACTAAAACAGGCTGCAGATGACAGCCTTTGGTACTAGGTACAATACGTGAATGAGACACTGGTACACGCCCCAGATGAAAAGCTTCTGGTACAAAAGCTCAGCCTAAGAAGTTAAGGGCTGGGGGGGGGGAATCTATCTCCTCCTCCAAACCAAGGTGTTCTACATGACAATCCATGAATGTGTCTCATGAACAGTCAACTCTTCCAGGAAGATATACAGTCAAGATTCCCCTTATCAATGAGGCACTGTCCTAATGCCACGATTATTTAGGCCTTTCCACTTGTGCTGTCCTCCAGTACGACATTTATCAGCCAGTTCCCACAGTCTTTGGAATATTCAAAACTGGGGAAGTTTGGGGGGCTTTTTGTTGGTTGGTTAGGTTTTTTTACCTCTATTCATCTTACTGGACACCAGTAAGTGTCCCTCTCAGGCTCAGTTTGAAGACACAGAAAAGGTTGGTGGGCATAGAGTAGCGATAGGGGATACACATCAGAAAGTCACGCCAAGACAAGCTGCCTGACCAAGACAAGTAGGTCCAGCATTAGACCATATGTCCTCAGCCTTCTGTCGGAGACTGAAATGTTATCATTTATGGCTTAAACATCTTCATGAAGGACTTTTGCCCATTACAGCAAAACTGTACAAAAGTTGCAGAGAAAACCACAAAAACCCTGAATGGAGCCCTTCACTGTTCATTGAAGGACTATATGAACTATACAAGAGCTTGGTAACCTAAGTAAATGTTAATTAAAAGAGGTAAGGTGATTTCAATTCTACAGAATAAGAACTACTGAAAATAAATTACTTTTTTCAAGGAAAGAGAGTTAAAAAAATTCAAAACAACCAACAACAACAACAAATAAAACCAACCACCCATTAGCCAGCCAGGTAAGAATTTCCAACAATGTGATATAGAGCAGAGAGTTCAAGACTGGTGAGAAAAGTCTGGTTTACTTCTATTCTGCATAAAGCCTGTATGTTTAAAGCTCTTTATTTTCTAGTAAAAGGAGGTTGATCCCTCTTGGCATCAACCACCAAATGTGAGAAGAAATGGAACCAGAACTTCTCCTTTTCCTAAAGATTCATGCATGCAGCATTCTTTAACCAAAACTCACAAACATGCATAGTAGCAATACAGTTAAACAGCAGCAAACTGCCCTCCAGTGTTTCCTTACAATTCCTGATAGCTCTGCCCCCAGAGGCAGGGGTGTCCTTGAGAAGAAAGCCCACCTAATCTCACATTGAAACAAAGACCCACAAGGCTGTACACTGCTTGCTCTGCTGTCTGTGAGCACTGTTTTACAAACTAATGTAGTAAAAAGTTAAGCTCATTCACTGTTGGCAGGATAAAATGACCCAGTATTAAATACCTACAGAGCTGAATCTCCTGGAAAGATGATGGACCAGTTGTTCTCATCTCCACTACAATTTTAAGAGCCAACACCTACTGAGGTACAAAGTGGGAGGCAACCTCACATCCCCTTTTCAACTCAAGAGTAACAAGTGCAAATCTTGTTTCTGAGGATTTCTCACTTTTTACCTGACGTAACCATTACTAACCAAATGCAGTAGAAATAAAAAAACCAAGAAGATTAAAAATTAAGTTCACTTGATCAGAAATATGCATTACCATTTCTGAACAAGAAAGGCTCCGTCTATAAATTGCTATTTTTTATAACTTCTAACACTTCATATTTCTAAATTTCTGTTCCAGATATACAAAATTTGTTTCACAAATTTTGCCTCCAAGATTCTTTACAACAACAATAAAAAAATTGCCAGACACTGCAAAATTAGTTATGCTGTAAACAACCTATTTTAAGGAATAAAGTTGTGATAGTGACCAAAAATATTCCTCTTCCAAAACTATATCTCTTAATATCAAGTGTCTGATAGGCATGGTGCCTATCAGGGAACTTTAGCTCACAGATGTGACCTTTATTTTTACTTACTGAAATTCAGAAGGAAGAGTTGAGTCCTGGCATAGTTTTGGTCTCACTTCTGAATAATTGCACTTAAAATAACTCTTGGGACAGATGAGATTGAAATTGTGCACTGCTATGCAAGACAGTGAAGTGCATGTAATGTTACCATCTCTTTAGAGAAAAATAATGGTCATAGCCTCTGGTGTGCAGTGCAGAACCAGGTAGAACTGTGTTTGCTCAGGACAAGTTCCCTCCTGCATCAGCCAATACTCCCTCCACATCCAACAGCTCTGCTGATAACGCCGTGCTAACACGCACCACTCCCCACCCTGCTCCTGAGCCAACATTTCAACACAGGGCTGCTCTGTGCGCTACACCCAGAGAAAAAACTCTTCTCTTTTGGAAAAAAAATCCAAAAACATGAATGCTTTGATAAACAGATAAATAGGATGCTTTTAGTTCATGTCAGCACTTCTACAATCACATTTTCTCACCAGTCAGCATTCATCAGGCGACATAACTGCTGGACAGTGAACACTTTTCAAAGGGCTTGGGGATTTTTTTTTTCCTTTGATTTTTCTTGCCTTTCCTCTATTTCTCTGAGCAGCAGTTTTAGTAAGCTCTCTCTCCATCAGAAACCATCTGGAACAGATTTTAACTTTGTGGCAAATATTGTCTGGGAATTGAGTGCAGAAGGAGGCGAAGACAAAACACCTTGTTTTTGCCTCCTTCTTTCAGCTCTCAGGAACAGGAGCTATGCTTCCCAGCTGTATTTGACAGAAAGAAAATTAACAGAAGACCTCAAGCATAACCATACCACGATCATCATCTCACTTAGAATAATGTATTTTAAAGGTGTATCTATTTTCACAAGCAAATCCATGTGAATACGCTTTATTGACATGACTAAGTATATAAATATTTCCAAATTAAAAAACATGATGGACACCATCATCCATAACTTTCCCATTAGAAAGATCAGCTTCACATTATAACTCATTTCAATTCCGGTGCAAACTGACACTAAACTCATTTATTGGCCTGGGAAGAGGAAAGAAATGTCTTCTTATTCCTCCACTGAGCTGGCTGCCAGTGGAAGGGACACTGTCTGCATTCTCACCCTTGCTTCAGTAACAGCTCTTCTATCTCCAAGCTCCTCTCTCTAGGAAAGTAACTGGGAGCTAAAGAAATAACTGCTCCTCACTCATTTTCATGGGATGAGAAAAGCATGTTCCTATTTCCTCGGACATCTGGAGACAGTAGTCTGGTTCTGCTGTTACAGTTGCATAACCCTGTCAAGACTCAGACTAAAAATAACAGCAAACTCAGAACACAGATGACAATCAAATGTCACACAGTGCTACTGCTAAACACAACATCAGCCACAGACAGATGTGGAGGCAGCTGGGTGACAGAGAGACCTCCATGAGCAGAAAGGGACTGAGACCTTCCTTTACGGCTGCTCAGAAGCTACAGACACCAGGAACAGCTACCCAGTCAGATGTTTCCAGCAACTAGAAGTGTGGATTTCAGCATGTGCTACCATTCCCCCACCACCATTCACACTCATCGTCTTTTAAAACACATAAATCACCGTAAGTCAATTGACATAACATGCAGAAAGAACCAAGTAATTTTTTTCTCCAGCTGTTGCTTGCCCTGACATGAGTCCTAAAAAACCCTGAGTCAGATGAACGACTTGTTAAAAAACTAACCCAGATAAACACCTCTGAGGAATATAAACATGATTAAACATCAGAGAGGTGTTAACACTGAAAAATATGAGTGTCATTAGTGAAGTTACAAATATGAATGCGGAGTTTGAAACTCTGCCATTATTTATTCCAGTAGAGGAAAGGATAGATAAACTTCCTTTCTTAGTCCATCACTGAAAAAAAAAAGGACCCAGAGGATTGCAACTCCAAGCTATAAATCTGAATGATGAAGGAGCATTTCAGACAGTGCTACAAAGCCACAGTGTTTACCAAAGGGAACAGAATTTTTTAAAATAGGTAACTCCAGGATATCATCAAGTGCGTAAAGCAGGTACAAGCTCCTCATTCTTGCAATGTCCCTATTCCAAACTGATGCTGCTTGTACAAAATACTAAATCCCTTTTTGTTTGAAGAATTGTGTATTTCTCTCTCTTTAAAATACACTAGGTAACTTTCTTTTCTTGCAAAGAGGTGTTGATCTACTACAGGAATCTACTTAGGAATGCCACAAATTGTCTTGCAAACTATTTCTCATAACTCGGAACCAGGAAAGGATCCTGAAGGACTCAAAGAATCACAGGACCCAAGGAGATATTAGGAAGCTGTTTATAATCTGCAAATGTGATTTGATCATTAAGATTGCCTTTTCTGGAGAAGTAGTACTTAAACCCATATGACTCCCAATGAAATTCCACATGCATATGACCATAGTCTCTGCAAGAGGGCTTTACTGGGACAGATGCATCTTACTGTGAATTTGAATGCAACACTTATCTAGTATTGAGTGGAAAACATAATTCAGAAATCCTACCATTAGAACAGAACCATGGTCTTGTCCAGTTTACACACAGAAAGGTAATAGTTATTTTATTGTAATTACTCCATATAGTAATTTAAGGAAAAAAAAAAATCTTAATTTTGCATTTATTTCAAGTAGAAACATTCCCCAAAAAGCACAGGGCCCATCTGCATCTGTTTCTACGCACATCACTCAAGAAACTTCCCCTATACTCAAAGTGTTGCAATCTATGACACTCCCTTCAGTCTCTTGTACTTGTGGCAGGCCTTCTTCCATGTATCGATTTTCTTTTGTACAGCATCTGTAGCAACATTTTCTTCCTCTGGAATATGTTTTGAAGAAACTCCCCCAGACTTCTGATAAGCTCTCAGCCAAATTTTAAGAGCAAGACTGGAAATTCAAAATGATTAATACCTCTTTCATGTTTATAAAACAAACCATTGTGTCCTTGTCCAAGAATATTTGAATGTGGGAAGTTAAGAAGAAGTTTAACTTGAAGAAAACTTCCCACGCAGTTAGTAATTCTAATCTGTTTATATCTAGGCTCAATATAAAATCTGACTACGTATTACTTTGGAGTCAAGCCACTATCCTGAAGACACCAAATAATACTATGCAGCATCCCACCAGAATAAAAAGTAAAACTGTCACATCCCACGAAGGAAATCAGGGTCCTGAGTTCACCACTACAGAACTTAAAGAGCTCTCAACTTAGACAATTGCAAAGTAAAGGATTTTTTGTTGCAGGGGAAGACAGAGAACAAAAACTTGTCATTATTAGGCATGTTCTGAACACAAGGAGATGGATACAATAAAGTTAAGGGTCTCAACATGAACCTTCATTCAAAAAATGCAATACTGTATTTATCTCACTCAACGAAAACCAACATAAAACCAAAAACAAAGCAAACTAAAAACCCAGCATCTCTTTAATTGAGCAAGATCTCAAATTTGGAGAAATGAGTCCACTGAGAATTTCAGAAGATCTGTTCTTGAGAAAGAGCCAAAGTATACATCCTGGAGGATTAAAACTAAGTGAAGAGCACATTAAATTTGATTTAAACATATCCTGAAAATTTAAGAAAGATGCAAACACCAAGCTGTCTTTCAAGTAAAAGAAAAAAAAGAAAAATTGTTTTTCTTCACAATCTCTGCAGGGTAGCCAATGATCCCTTACAGACAAGAGTTCTACACACAGTGAAGATAACAGCAGTAAAGACTTACATAATCCTTGTGACTTTATTTATGAGCACTTCCATTAGTAGAAATTTTTATCTGGTTAATAAAGTATTTTTGTCAGTAAACTGACAAAAAATTTGTCCCAACTGAGAACACAAACATGGATTTCAAAATGGTTTTTATGAGCAAACTGACCAGAATTAGTCTTGGATGAAGTTTACAGCTCCAGAAAGAAATGTGCCAGAATAAGTAGAATGCTGGGGTTTGTTCAAACACAAGATTCTCTTCATCAACAGTTAGACCAATGTACATCAGCCAGTCAGTTTGTCAGGAGTCCTCTTATTTGTCATGCTTGAAAAATAACTAACTTCATCCCTTGCCACATGGTCTTAAGTGATGGAAGTGGGAAGATGAAGCTTCAGAAAGAAAAACAGCAGCCACTTACAAGCTTGAGAGATACCTAATTCAGTAATGATGTTCTGTTAATGTGTTATCGGAAAGTTCATTTACCACAGAGGCAAGAGAAAGTCCTCCTAAAAGTAGGAGTAATAACAATAATAATTATAAAAAGGATTTATAGAAATAAATTACTTGTGGTTTGTTTTTTTTAAAAAAAACCAAGAAAAATGAAAACTATTTTTCAGTTTGAAATCAGGGGAGAATAATGTGAGAAATGTGAAATTTTTCCTGCTTTATCCATTCATATAAGATTCCCTCCTCTCTCACAATTAGCTATCCACCTATAAAGTACTTCAATGTGGCATTATAGTTAATTTTGAATATTCAGTGTTCCTACAGAATTTTCTTGCTTTTTGTCACTAAAAAGTTTTGAGAACCGATTTTTTTTTTAATCTAAAACTTCCAAGTTATTTCATTATAGCTACCAGAAAACACACCCTTTATAAACAAACAAACAATCACCAAGACCACCTTCGCAGCTCTTTGATCAGAATAATTTGCATATGAGCAGCTAAATTCCCACCATCCTCTCAACTGGTAGCACAAATAAGTTAGGACCCCATTACTAACATATGCTAAAGCAAGCTGGAGCTAAGTGTGATCACATAACAAGGAACAGATCGTGAGCTTGACCAGAAGCGTTTATCCTTCGTTTAGGGCATCATGGTCTACTTGTAAAAACATCGCTCCTCAATAAATAATAGAGTTTGGCTTCATAGTCCCTAGGCTACCCAAGCACATTTCAGAGCAGAAAACTTCAGCGCATAAGACTACTCAGAGTGGAAAAAAGGGAAGTATCCTTACCTAGTTTATACAGGTAAGAAACCAAACCACAGAAAATTACTTGACTTCATCACATTGACATGACAGCCCTGCAGCAAAGTGACCCCCAAATTCCCAAACCTAAACCTGCAGTTCCAAGAACACAACCACTCCACAAAAATTTATTACTGCTTCTCTTCCTAAGTGGTGCTAAATGCAAATACAAGCAAGACTTCACTCTGAAATAAATAATTTCTTTTATTCACAACAAACAAGAAAACCCAAATGGCAAAATTACTCCCCTAATCATATTCACATTGTTTTTCTGGTAGCTTTCCCCATACTATTTGTGTCACTTTCTGTTTGAAAACATCAGACCGAGTCACAAGTTCTAACTCCATTTGTCACAATATACTCTGCTGAGCACTGCAGCATCTAAACACCTTTCATGAAAAAATGAACATGTGTCAAATACAACCACACCTTTTGAGAAAATGGAAGTAGTAGAGGGATAAGGAGTAGTTCAAGGATGCAGCCCCAGCCCAGGAGGTCAAAATTGTTTCCACCCTCTAAGATGACAGTCTTAATGCTCCTTACCTGCCTCCATATGCATTCATTAGCAGTTTTACACAGGATTTTAAAGGGGAATGGCCCTGTAGTCACAGATCCCTTCATTGGAATGGAAAAAATTCATGAGAACATATTTACAGGAAATCATAAATCTAATACCAATGCCTCAGAATTTTCAACCATATCTTGTACAAAATGTATGTTTACTTTCTGCATTATGACTAAACTCATCAACTTTCGGCACTCAAAAAAAAAAAAGTGCAAGATTATACCCATTTAAGAAAATGGCACATTTGCTTTCCTGGGGGGTCTCATGTTTTAAGCCAACAGGTTGTTTTAAATTTGAACTGTTGGTATCACTAAAATAATATATCAACTTTAATGAGAAGATCGATAGATGCAGTAAAGTCATACTTAGCTCCAAACCATTGGGTGGTTTTCTGCTTCTTCTAAACTAGCAGAGTCATTGAAGTTTCTCCCTTCATCTTACGCTCTTCCCTCAAATTCTTGTCAATCCAAAAAGAAAAA